>JAOXYF010000014.1:9452995-9465248 GCA_028565775.1 Sternarchorhynchus goeldii | reverse complement strand
CCCCCCCCCCCCCCCCCCCCCCACAACTAGAGGATGGAGAGAAGGAAAAGAATCCTCCTTTGGTCTTCACTGATCTTCTCTTCTGTTCTTTTATCGCCCCTTTATCATCTGTCCATCCATGCTCGGTTAGGGGTTAGGGTTAGGGGTTAGGGGTTAGGGGTTAGGGTTTAGGGGTTAGGGGTTAGGGTTTAGGGTTAGATCCTATTGGTCCATCTTTTTTTTTGCATTTATTGTCCATCCATGTATTGTTCTCCATCTTTTCACTCATTCATCCATCCTTTCATCCTTATTCTTCCCAGCATTTCCTAATGAAGACCAGGTCAGATGGTATGTAACACCCCTAACTACAATTACATGTAGTCTGGGTAGGGAATCAGCAGTACCTGTGAAATGTGCTAATCTTTTTCTGAACCCATATTTAATAAAGAACTAAAGGGGCTCTGATCTGGGGTCATTTTTTGCCATTTCACTTTAATAACACAATGTGTGTGTGTGTATGTGTGTGTGTGTGTGTGTGAGAGAGAGACAAGATCATACAGGATTAAAAAAACAAGTAAGTAAACAACTGTGGTAGAAGGTGTGACTCAGGAATCAGCTGTGTGAGAGTGGGCCAAAGTCTGGAAATGTATGCAGAGACAGAGTTGAGGTCTAAGTGGGTTTATTTATTTATTATTTGTGGTGGGGGTACATTATCACCAGACGCACTCACACACGCATATCCATGAGTAGCCAACCAAAGTATCTGATATTCAAATACAGTCAACAATTTCAATGTGCTTATACAAGAGGTTACATTCCCACGGTGTTTCTTCAGACTTTTACTGGAAAAAATGTAGAAATCTCTCTCTCTCTCTCAGTTTAGTAGCAGTTTCACTGTCTTTTGGAGAAAAAGACAAGCTGACAGTGGTGGCCAGTTTTTTTTTTAACACAGCACTGCTATCTGTTCGCAACTAACAATGTGCCGGTGGCATCTGACAAGAACTGCCACCCAGATACATTAAGGCTGACCGAGAACATGAGGGAGCCTCAGACTCTCCTCCGGAGTCAGAGAGCACGAGGGAGCCTCAGACTCTCCTCTCAGTCAGAGAACACGAGGGAACCTCAGACTCTCCTCCGAGTCAGAGAACACGAGGTAGCCTCAGACTCTCCTCCGAGTCAGAGAGCACGAGGGAGCCTCAGACTCTCCTCCCAGTCAGAGAACACGAGGGAGCCTCAGACTCTCCTCCAAGTCAGAGAACACGAGGTAGCCTCAGAATCTCCTCCGAGTCAGAGAACACGAGGGAGCCTCAGACTCTGCTCCCAGTCAGAGAACATGAGGGAGCCTCAGACTCTCCTCCCAGTCAGTCGAAGTGTCAGTCTTGCTAGCAAAGGTCACGCAGTGAGAGATAGGAAGACTGCTGACACAAGTCCACAAACTGGATTTTCATCCAGCGCTTTAATGCAACCACTTAGGCCTGAAAATTTGAGAGTCTGGAGAATCTGTGAAAGAAAAGTGAGCGAATTGCATTTTCCCTATAAGTGGGAATATGGAAAACGAAAAGAAAACTCAGTGTAGATCTCCAACAGGACCGATACACTTCATACTAGTGGGAAACTGGAATGAATGACACGGCAAAACAACTTCACTGTATTGCTCCTTTGCATCTAATGATCAACAAGATACCATTTGGTTACCATATACTACTGAGACGTTTGGTTTGAGAACAAAGAACTCAGGTCATGACCCCCTCTTTTAATACACAAATTCAAAGCCGAAGATATGAAACATGACGGCTCAAATATGAACATGCTGTTTACGACACATCAACATGTTAGTCACGTCACTTAGGCACTTGCAGGACCAGTTTCCCATCAAACTGCTTTTATTACTATCTCACAGATTACAAGTCTAACATGCTTCAATTTCCCAAAACAAATGTTCTAGAATAGACCAGGGTTGTCAATGCCAGGGCATTTTTTGCCCGTTCATTTTATAGACAGGGAAGATGTGATCTTTTATCAGTCTCTTATAGCGCAGAAAACTGACAAATACTCCTGGTGACTTCCAAAATCCCCGATCGTATCTTACAGGCGTTCGTAGTCAGGCACCAGCTGGAGACTAAAGCGCGGCCGTTAAGAAGTAGTGACTCACTACGGCTCGTCGCAAACCTTCCCCCTTCCCTCGCCCGCGCTTTTACGGGAAGTGGAATGTGTTTTTATTTCCCCATTTTGCTTTCATGAAGAGCAGAGGCGTGTCCGCCAGTTCGCTTAATGTTTATCTGTCTGGGTCTTAGCGCGCACGTGTTTGTGAAGTGCGCCGGAGGCCTGGCGAGTCTTTGCCTAATTATCGCTGTTAGTCCGTAAAGAGCTGTACGAACTAGTCAGGGGACAAGAGACAGCCACAGTGTTTTTGTACCCCAGCGGAAAACACAGTGCGTGCGGAGCGCAAAAAAACAAAACAAAAACAAAAACGGAATGTCGTGATGTAGAAACATTAAACAGCCTTGAATTTACTTTGTACCAAATTCTAATTACAGAGGATCAATACAATAAAATTCATTATACATCATCACCATCAACAGTTTACAGCAGTTGTCTACAATGAGGTCCTTCACAGAAGCTATACCTAAATGTCCTATAGCTTAAATAATATAAACATATTTAATAAACAAACAAGGTTACTTTACATATTCTTGGTTACTATGGGATGCATCTCTGTCCGAGAGTGGAACTTATCAAAACTGCTCCATAGTATGACTCGCTGCTGTGGTCGTGCCTACGAGTCCATGTTGATGATGTTTCGAAGGGTTCTGTAAGGTAAGTCTGTTAGCAACATGACAGGATATCTGACCAATTGAATTTATGATGTTCATCACCGGGGCTGGCTTTTTAGCTGTCTGAGGAAGACGAAATATGAGAGGTACGCCCTCGGGCTAACTAGTCCGTAGTGTACACTCCAATGTTGTTTTGTCAATTGTAGTCGCATTTTGCGGACTTTAAGATGTATTTTGTAATCTAAACAATAATTTTAGGGCATGCATTTTGTTTTTTGTGGGCAAAAAATGGCACCCGTTTTATGCTCCGCACATCACCACTATATACGTAATTCAAAACAGTCAACAATCCACACAAAATCCTTTATATTAGGCCAGCGCACGTTTTGTCATTTAAAACGTGGATATTTGCGATTTTTTTCTCCTAGATAGACCTATCCCACTCCCCCCATACCAAAGTCTTTCACCAGTGTCTCGACGGCACCTCAGTGTTTCCCTCCAGTCCCGGTCGCTCGAGACGCCGGTCAGACCAGCGTGTTGTGTCTGGAAACTCTGGGCTGCTCTTCTAAACGGCCTGTTGTGTTACGTATTGGATTTTTCTTCCCAGTGTGTAGTGGCTATTTTGGTTAGATAAACATAGCAGTGTGGGTGGAATCGCCCAAGATCCGGGCTGGCTTTCCCAGAGGAACGGGAAAACAACGGCGCGACACGAAGGTGCGCTGGGGAGGCATTAGGGCGCGAAAACAGGGAAGTTTTCCATCCCTGTTGTGGAACGAGTCGAGGGTGGAAATTACCCGACATGCTCTCCAAGGACGAGATATAACACAACACACGGTGGGCATAGAGGGGGAAACTTTTAAGTGTAATTTAAAGACGTTTACTTTGCGCAAGTAATGCTATACTGAGGAGAAATTTCACAGGACGAGCACTTGCTTACGTGATTTTTACACCCTTGATTGTGGTGCATGTGTCTTATGAGCTAATGACTTTTGGAAACGTTTGTCATGATTTACAGCATCTTCTTCTTTTTTTAACATTCTCGCTCCCTCTCCCTCCCTCCCTCCCTTCCTCCCTCTCCCCGTGTTTTTAGACAACGCTTGTTTCTTCATTGTCTTTTCTTGCCGGACACCCAGACGATGGAATGCCAATGTGGCTGTCTGTCTTCTCTCTCTCTCTCTCTCTCTCTCTCTGCACGTGTTTCTCTTTGTGTGTGTGTATGTGCGCACGTGCTTGTCTGTCTGGCAAAGCTGGGTAGCCAGGTGTGCTTGTCTTGGCTGCAAAAAAATAACACCTGCATACCCGATCTAATACATACACACAAACACCACACAGACACACCTTACTCACATGGCCATTCCAACCACAAATCATCAGATAGAGATTTGGATTCAGGTGCTAATAATTAATAATGAGAGTATTTGGGGATTAGACTGTGAGTGTGTGTGTGTGTGTGAGAGAGAGATAGAAAGGGAGTTGAAATGAGGTCATCATAATGCTGACTGCAGGATTAGGAGATGACACACACTTTTACTGAAAACAGCACAACCCCACACAAGCATCAGCAGAACACACCTCACACTATGATTGGCATCTCCTCTCCCTCACACACCCTGTCTGAGGACTGCAGCCCACTGCCGGTGGATCTCAACACTTTCTACATGTGCTAATACAGAGAGTGAATAGTTGCTTTCTTCAGGCTAAACCCATTCATTTGTTCTCTGCTGACAGGGGCATAAAGAGGACCATTAAAACGAAATCATAAAACCCAAATTTGAGTCAGTTACGGCAGCAGAGAGACCTTTGAAATCTGTCAGGTTTTGGCACACATGCTGAAGCAATGTGTTAGAGTGAAAGTGTGAGCGTGTGTGTGTGTGTGTTGTGTGCGTGTGTGTGTGAGGTGGGGTGGGGGAGTTACAGTCAGTAAGTATAATAATATACCTTCATAATAATGGTGTTAGACATCTCAGACAAGCACCCTTACATATCCACCCCACACATCTGCTGAATCAGCACTAATGTCATTTCAGCAAGAGAGAAAGACAGGGACACACACACACACTCTGCTGCAGGGTGTGTATCTAAATTTGACAGATTACATGTCTTGGTAGCTAAGACCCACCCAGTTTTCAAGAATGTTGTGTCCTCCAGAAGATTACATATGTGGGCTGATCTAAACACACATGCGTAAACATACAAACACTTGTTCTCATGAAACCTTGGCTTTGGCCAATGATGGAGCGCAATGTGTTTAACCTCTGAGGTAACGGAGAAGATTTTTCCCTCGTTCTTTCTCCCTCTCTCTCCATCCCTCTCTCTCTCTAACCCCCTTTGTCTCTACGGTTCACGCTCTTCTCTTGGTGTGTGCGTTAGTGTGTTGATGTCTTCTTGATTTTTCTTTTTCCAGCTTTATCATCTCTCTTATCTTTTTTTCCTTCATACAAACACACCTACACACACACCCAGGCACACAAAGTATTTTCTATTACTGTACTTTGGGAGTGTGTGCATAGAACGTAGGTGTGATGTGTCCCTCTCTCTCTATGTCTCAGATCCGTTTCAGTGTCCGTGTTTTTCCATGTCTCAGCTCTTCCTCAGTGTCCCAAAGTTTCTCCATTTCTCACATCTGCCTCAGTGTTCCCCTGTCTCTCCATGTCTTAGTTCTCGCTTGTCTTTTTTTTTTATCTCACTTTAGGTCAACAGTATTTTCTTTGCCATGGACATTACAGATTACCCTTTTGCCAAAACAAGTCACTGGAAGCACATTAGGTATTATACAAAATCAGTGTGAAGAAGTGAGTTATTTGCAACACTATGATGGCATATAACTGCTTAACCTTCAGGATGTGAAAAGTTGCCACAACCATCTGACCTTCTTATCATCTCACTTTCATGTGTTTTAATTGGTCAGAATGATTATGAGAATTTATTCAAACCCTCAACAGTACACTGTCTACAACGAACTGCTCTTCTGTGTTTGTGTCTGTGTTTGTGTGTGGATGTAGAGGAAACAGGGAGTTTGGGTGTGACCTGTGCATACACACACACCAATGAAGACACAGA
The DNA here is from genome assembly GCA_028565775.1 of Sternarchorhynchus goeldii. Lineage (NCBI taxonomy): Eukaryota > Metazoa > Chordata > Actinopteri > Gymnotiformes > Apteronotidae > Sternarchorhynchus > Sternarchorhynchus goeldii. The sequence continues at coordinate 9,459,435 of JAOXYF010000014.1, read as the reverse complement.
ACTTTCTAACCATGGTGATAAAGAATGTGTCACACCTTCCAATGGTTGTTTTGTCCTGACTTCCCTGACCTGCACTGATTGGTACTCTTTATGGCCTGGATTTTGCTCTTGGATACGATTGGTGCTCTTTATGGCCTGGATTTTGCCCTTGGATATGATTGGTGCTCTTTATGGCCTGGATTTTGTCTTGGATTAGAATGCTTAGAGTGCTTTTCACTCTTCAGAAACAACAATAATTCCTATAAGGACCTGGAGCCACAAGCCAAAGTTCACACTCAGGCCAACTGGGCCATGGACAACAGTATTTCCATCCAAAGGACTGCTTTGTTTTAAAAGCTATTCCTTTAGCATTTTTTACGCTATGTCACAGTTTGTAATCATTTCAGTGCCAGGCCATAATATGTTTAGAGAGCTTTAGCACAGCATACTGTTAAGACAATTTTCTACAAAGTTAATAACAGAATCTCAAACAAATGGTCGCAAATTGTTCCCTCTAGTCAAGTGCCTAATTGCTGCTTACAGGATATTGATCCACTTATCAAAGTCTGTGCCTGTGCTGTGTTCATGTGCACACACACACACACACACATACCCACTTTGCATTGCACTTGCCAATAGTGCTTAAGATCACAGAAGAAAGTTACCGAGATCACATTCTGGAGCAACCGTGAGATGAAGGACAAGGATCTCCAGTATGATGAAGGATAACGATCTCCAATATGACTGAAGAAAATAAATGTGCTTAGATGATCCTCAAGACTGAGAATCAGGTTTGAATGCCCCCCAGCGCTACATGCTGGTAGCGTGAGAGGAGACCACATTCACACAGGGGCAGTTTCCCATACTATGATGCTACTGTGGAATTTTGATTGATTACAATAGTAGTGTTTGCTATAATGGGAAATACCCCTGCCTACTTAGGACTCAGGAGGTGTGGAGATCAAGTTTGAAATGTAGAAATATGGCGTTGTACCTAGACGAACCAACATGCTGTACTGCATCATTTTCTTAGGGTAAAGGACTGAGAACCGATTACCTCTGTTTACTCTCATTTCATCTCTTTAATTTTTTAGATGTGGAGCCAATCAAATCTTTCAGAAGTTGCAGCCTACATCCAAGATGGTTTTTTTGTTGTTGTTGTTTTTATACGACTTCCCCTGACCGAAGTCTGTGGCCACAATTCATTACAGCTAACCAAACATTTACTCTAAATGTGAACCCCGTGTGTGTGTGTTTGTTTATATATGTGTGTTCATACCTGTGTGTGTCTGTTTGAGAGTGGAGGAAGTTGTGGGTGTTTGAACACAACCTGACCTATCTTTTCAAAGCAACTGAGAATGTCCTTTATAAAAAACAAACAAACCAATCAAACTTGGGGAAAGTACATCAGACAAATCCCAAGCCTTGGACAGAGATTAGACGCATAAAACAAATAACAAATTTGAATGTTTAAAGTCCACTCCTTTGAGGAGTTATTACTGGACACACCGAAGTGTGGATCATGCAGTCGCAGAACCTTAGCATCCACAGAACAGATGGATTTCTTGTTCACTCTTCTGTTTTTTTTAGGTCACACATTTTAGTGTACATTCCAATTGTTTTGCATTAATTTCTCACATAGCAACTTCTAAAACATATGTGTACAGGTGATTCCAGATATAGGTTTGGATCTAGAGGTCAGTGTATTTCAAGCCGAGAAACAAAAGCTAGTCCTTAGTTTTAAAGAGGTTATACAGAGTGTTCTGGGGGTGTTCTTTTAGTCAGAATTGTTATGGTGCAATTTCTGTCTTCTAGTAAAGTTGTCACTGAATTTTCCAGCATGATTTTTTAGTGTGCATTGTTGTGGGTGAGTTCTCACAGTGTCTTCTAATGTGATTGCTCAAGAATGTGTTGTTAAGGCATCTTGTAACATGGGTTGTTATGGTGTGTTGTAGTAGGTTGTTATGGTGAGTTCTCGTAGGTTGTTATGGTGTGTTGTAGTAGGTTGTTATGGTGTGTTGTAGTAGATTGTTATGGTGAGTTCTCATAGGTTGTTATGGTGTGTTGTAGTAGGTTGTTATGGTGAGTTCTCGTAGGTTGTTATGGTGAGTTCTCGTAGGTTGTTATGGTGAGTTCTCATAGGTTGTTATGGTGTATGTTATTGTGTCTTCTGGTAGGCTGTTCTAGCATGACTGCTCTAAAGTCGGTTGTGATGGTGTCTTATAATGTGATTGTTGTTATGTGTGTTGTTATGGCGTCTTCTAGCACGAATGTTCTAGTGTGGGTTCTTCTGGTGTCTTCTCATATAATTTTCCTACTTTTGGTTGATCTGATGTCTTCTACCATAGGCTGTTAAGTGTCTTCTTGCATTATTGCTGTAGTGCAGGTTGGTATGATGTCTTCTTGTGTGGTTGTTCTAGTGTGGGTTGTTAGGGTCTTCTAACTCAGCTCTACTGTCCAAGGGAATGTCACAACTGCTGTTTTGAATATTATGTTGGGTCACATAGCGATAACCCCAGTGTTGAATTAACCCTCCAGCTGGACACGTATGAGTTCAGTTAGGTTGATTCAGACCAGGAGTCTTTATTGTGGGGCCCCTATGGCGAAGTCATTCTCTAATGTTGTAAGATCATCCCTGTGTATGAACCGACAATTTGTGTGTGTGTGTGTGTGTGTGTGTATGTGTGTGGGCACGGACATGTGCTTCTGTGTGTATGTGTGTGTGTGTGTGTCTGTGAGCATCTGTGAGTCAGGGTATAGGGGGGACAGCAAGCAGTCGTTGCTGTCAGTACACATCAGCATTTCTCCACGGTCTGGAGGTTTTGGGAGAAGTAGAGGCATCAGTCAGTCCAGATGCGGTGAGAGGCCTCTGGGGTTTCACCCTGCCGTGAAAGCCCTTCCCCTTTAGAAGGCTGGGGGATGGATGACTCGCTCCATCTCTGAGCTGCTCTTTCTCAGCTGTGGCTTACAAACAGGGACAGCAAACAGAAGGTGAGGTGAGTTTTCTGGAAGTGCCTTCTGCTTTGATTGCACAGAAATTTGAGAAAACACTCAAATCTGGCTGAAAAGGCCAAAGAGCCTGGAGTTGTGTATGCAAGTGTAGAAGATGTTATCAAATTATTCAGAACAATATTAATGAACACTGACTCACTTTTAACTTATGCATGTTGCCAGTATGTAAATAGGTTAAGGAAAGATTTATGTACACTCTGCAAAGAAATGCTCAAGGTTGCATTAGTTTATGCCTTACTGCAGCAGTTCTTGCCCTAGGAACTCTCCCGTTTGATCTTCCCCAGGTTCCAGGGCACTTCAGTAAGGTTAAAAAAGACTCAGCTTTACAACTGTCAGCGTCCAGATCCCGATCAAACCTTGGGAGCACCAAGACTCAAGGAGGAACCCATCTTGTATGTAAAGTGGTATGTAAAAAAGAAAATCCTTGGAAAATATACAAATCTCAAGAAGATGGAGAGAATATTGAAAAGAGTTTTGAAAAGAAAACGACCGGTTAAATTCTCTTGTCACATCCATTCCACTCCACTGATCTAATTCAGACTACCATCTTTAAGCTTTGATCAGATGTGTTAAACAACTACATGTAGTTTTCTAGGGGAAAAATAGCAGAGTCAAGAATAACCTGGTCTTTAACACAAAACTTTGTAAAGACTCAAGTAAACAGTAGGCTCAAGGCACAGTAGAATGAGTTTCAGGTGTGGTGCTTGAACATTTTTACTGCAAGTATAAGTCTCAAGTTTGTCTGGCAGCCACATCAGTGGCGTGTGCAGAGATTAGAGACTCTTTCACTTGGTTTCTTCTGTTCTTTTGTGATCTTGATTTCAGTTTTTTCAGCAGTATAGTAAACAACCCTGGGTATTTGATTCACAGCAAGCATGGATCTGTAGTAAAGGTGGGAGAATAGCCAGCCAAATGCTGACGTTAAATGAGCTGTTCTTTTGGTGTATGTGTACATTTTCATCAAGTGAGCTCAGCACCTACAGACCGACAGCTACCTACTGTCGAACCACGAACTCAACAATGGATCTGAAGCGAAGCAAAAGATGCAGACCTGTCATAATACACTACTGAAGGTTCAACGACTGGTTGGATACTGGGCTCTAAGGTTTGCAGTGGTTAGAATGGTTACTTACTTTCCCTATGAGTGATTTAGAGATTCAGCAGTGGGTTCGGTACGGTTTGTGGCCTGCCCTTGTTGTGATGAACAAATGGTTTGGTGGTATACGCTTTCAAGAAAACATGGCTTAAGAAAGAGTCCGCTTACGTGTAGTTCTTTAATAGCTATGGACCTAACTTGTACTTTGGTTCCTTTGAAATGAGAAGAAATGCTGCAAAGCTATGCATTCTGTTCACACTTCACAAACAAAGTGAAACCTACAGTTCTGTCTGTAAAGCACCATTCAGATCTCTTATCTCTGTGTGACAGAACAACTAAAACCAACTCTGAAGTGAATAACTGTCTGTTCTACACCACATGCAAGCCTCACACACCATGTACCAGCCCCATACCTGATGTTCCTGGAGTATGATGTATGTACTTGAAGGTAAATTACTCTTTTATGATGGTGTTTGTTCGTTAATGTTTGAAACATACTGGTACCCTGGAGTTTTCACACCCTCTTTCAGTTTCTTTTTCACCTGCACATATACTTAAAGATAAAAAAAAGATTCTTCAAATCCTCTAGTCAGAGTGTATCCAAGGACTACATGGATGCACAATTTTCATATGGGATATAGATTTTTAATGGAAAGTACCATTAACTGAATAATTTAAACTAGCTAATCGTTCTCCTGAATTTCAGCCTAACAGCCTCACACTGCGTATGAGAATATTCTGTGTGAGAATACTCTCTGTGCGGGAATACTGTGCGTGTGTGGGGGACATTGCGTAGGAACACTGTGTGTGGAAGAATAGCATAGTGCTTTTGACAATAGAAGAGTGATTGTCAGTGACAAAACCTTTTACACAGAGAACCAGGCCACTAGTCAGGGTACGTCCATTTCAATAATTGCCTTATGTTTGATTTACTTATGGAATAAGTCGATGACATCTTGCAGTTTTGAGGTCAGTTTTCAACCTTTATTTCAACCTTTATTTAATGTGTCAGACATAAGATGTGGACTGCAGTTTCCTGTAAATCAAACAGGGAAATGAAATTAGCACAACCCCAGAAGTCAGTATGCCAGGCCTGTTTGCCCGCTGTACAGTCAGTCCACTGTTCCCAGAGCAGTCGGTATATAACAGTGCACAGTCAGTCTACTGTTCACAGAGCAGTTGGAATATCAGTGTAAAGTCAGTCCACTGTTCCCAGAGCAGTCGGTATATCAGTGTACAGTCAGTCTACTGTTCACAGAGCAGTTGGAATATCAGTGTAAAGTCAGTCCACTGTTCCCAGAGCAGTCAGTATGTCAGGCCTGTTTGTCCATTACTGTTTCCAGCGCTGGTATTTTGCATAGTTAAGAGCATATTTGTGAGGGAACTATTTTTTCAATAACTGATTTTTTTTTTTATGGTGAATGTAAAATTATTGTGCTACATCCATGAACTCTGACTCCACACACCATCAGTGAGTCTGCTGGATGCCCTGTCTGTGACATGGTTTACCTTCCTATAAGAAAATGTGACCCCACCCACAAAATCACTTCACTGTAAAACAAAGAGCTCTGCTTACCGACAGCCCTACACAACATCCCTCTACTATTCAGTAGAGAGAGAGAGAGTGGCAGAGAGAGAGACAGAGCAAGAAAGAGATAGAGAGAGAAAGAGGGAGAGGGAGAGAGGGAGAGGGAGAGAGAGAGAGAGAGAGAGAGAGAGAGAGAGGGAGAGAGAGGCATAAGGGGAGATGGTGGAGAAGTGCCACTTTTATTTTCAGGAAGGAAACACATCTGTGGAACAGTAACCACTAACAGAGACGAAAAAGCGGAATCTGTGTCGGGAACAGTTAAAGATAGATGCCCAGTGTTCCTCAAACACACGTATACACACACACCCTTACGTGCAAACACACACACACACACACATGCTTCTCTCTCCTCTCTTGCCCTTTTCCTACTGTTTCCAATGGCCTACAATGTTTACCCTTGAAACCTACTAACCGATCAACCAAACAAACAAACAAACAACAAAAACAAACAAACAAACAAACAAACAATCCCAAACATACAGCACCTCTACTGCTTACCTCTTGAGGAGCCTATTTAAATTAAAAGGAGCCTATTTGTTGACAGGAACCTATTTAAAATCGGAACTCTCATATATGGAGCACATATGAGTCAAATACCAAACTACGCGCACACAAACATATGCATACGTGTGTGTGTGTGTGTGTGTATGTGTGTGTATAAGTGAGTGTGTGTGTGTATACGTGTGTGTGTGTGTGTGTGTATATATGTGTGTGTGTGGGGGTGTGTGTATTTATATATGTGTGTGTGTGTGTGTGTGTATGTAT
>JAOXYF010000014.1:9439819-9452895 GCA_028565775.1 Sternarchorhynchus goeldii | reverse complement strand
TGTGTGTATGTATATGTGTTTGTATGTGTGTGTGTGTGTGTGTGTGTGTATGTGTTTGTATGTATGTGTGTGTGTGTGTGTGTGTTTGTATGTGTGTGTGTGTGTTTGTATGTGTGTGCTTATGAAAGATCCAGACAGGGACAGAGAGATTCTGCAGTGGGACATGACAAGAACTTGACTGAAAAGCTTCACTGAGGGTGTAAACACACAGCTTGGGTTACCAGTGTCCTCCTAGGTCCCCTGTAGTCACGCAGACTTGCTGCAGCTGGATGTTCCTACACAGTTCCACTCACAGAAGCTGCACTGCTCAGTCTTATCAGATGCTGTGCGGTTCCAGTCTAGTCACTCTGTGGAAGCAAAGCTGATAGCGCCTCTCTAAACCGTGCTTGTAAAGTCAGTGACTGGAGCCAATCTGTTATCGTTAATTGGGGAAGGAAGAAGCTAAAGAGAGAGAGAGAGATGTGTGTGTGTGTGTGTGTGTGTGTGTGTGTGTTTGTGTGTGTAAGAGAGAGAGAGAGATTTGCAGATTTGTGTGTGTGTGTGTGTGTGTAAGAGAGATACAGATTTGTATGTTTGCGTAAGAGACAAAAAATGTGTGTGTGTGTGTGTGTGTGTGTAAGAGCGAGAGAGAAAGAGACAGATTTGTGTGTGTAAGAGGACAGAGAGGGAGGTGTGTTGAGAGCGTGGTTGAGGATAAACTTGGACCAGTTTAGCAGGAGATGAAATGAACAAAGCACTTTTGCCACACTGCTCAGGTGGAGATATAGATAGACTGGTTCATACACCATCTGGACTGGTCTGGTTGGGTTGGAGTGATTTTCAGGAAAGCAGGATGTTGAGACACACACACACACACACACACACACACACACAGATTGAGAGAGTGATATGGCACAGAAAGAGAGATAGACAAACAATAAAGGAGAGGATGTTGAAGCCTCAGACCACAGGAGGTGAAAACGTTTTCATAATTCAAGTGCGTTTGATTCATGATTCAAGTGTGTTTGTTTTTGTTTGTCTGTGTATTTAAGCACAAAATCAGCATAGGAGCAGTAGTGCTCCCAGATAGGATGAAAGCACATTTAAAGATAAATGTGTGTGTGTGTGTGTGTGTGTGTGTGTGTGTCTGTCTGTCTGTCAGCATCGTACGCACACACTCCCAACTCCTAACAGTGTCATCTTCCTCTTTCATAGCCCACGGTGTGCACGAGATCAACCACACCCATTCTTGACCGTTGAACGTTGCATCACCGTCGCCCTGAACAACCGTAAAGAAGAAGAACAGAGCCGTCGCGCGGCGTGGATCAGTCCACACCTAAAGTTTCTGAGGTTTCACTGATATGCCTCCTGAGAGTGGGTTAAGAGGACTGATCCACCGTCAGTTATTTTCAAAGAAGCTTAAGGATTGAGAGACGATGCGTCTGAATCAGGAGTGTCTGATATAATGTAACCTGTTTGTTTTCGTCACTATGATACTGCTTTGATGAAACCGTAATAAGGTAGCGAGAGTGTATGAAATGGTACTGATATTGAAATTATGATTCCGTAATAAGGTAGCGAGAGTGTATGAAATAGTACTGATATTGAAATTATGATTCCGTAATAAGGTAGCGAGAGTGTATGAAATGAAGTTTCAGTGACTGAAATACCAGCTTCTGTAAACATGTATTTATCTGTTACACCTCAAACTATCCTCAAGGGCTTCGTGTCTATACTAGACGAGTGGTGTAGACAACATTTACTTCCTGGTTTGTTATTCTAATTTAATTGTATCGTTAAATGCAGAGGGAGCAGTCCTATATCGCGCGGGCTGCATTGAACACTGCTCAATACTGCACCCCAGAGGCAACTCTTAATATTACAGTGTAGCCACTCCTGTTCCTGCAATATTTATTCAAGCGTACTAATATCCGCCTTATAGGCAATAATATTTAGTCCAATTTTATGAGAGCGAAGAGTGTCATACTACGTTAACTTTGTCCGTCCCCGTTTGGTAAAGAAATCAGTCAAACCACATCGCTTTGACTCAAATGTTCACTTTGACTCAAACATTTATTTGTCCACTCATTTCTGGTTGTGGTTGTGACTCCATGCATATTTACTGATTGTTGCGTGTTTTGGTTGCCTCTTTGCTACCTTTCGCAGACTTTCTCGCTGAGACGAAAGAGATGGTCGTTACACAATAATAAACCCCACGTAAATGGTGCCACAATTGTGTTAAAACGTACTTGTGTAGCAGTGACAAACTGGGACTGAAAAAAAATATAATTCAGAAATATATAATACAAAAAAGCACCATAAAACGCCTAACAATGTACTTTGGCCCAAATGAGTAAAGTTGCAAGAAACTGTGATGTTAGGTTGCTTTCCCCATCTTTAAATATTCACACCACACACACATACACACACACACACACAGTCTTGTGATTCATGACTATTTGCATGCATTAGCCCCCTGATTAAAAGGGTAAGAGCTGGTGAATGTCCCATACAAAGAAGAACACATACACATACCGGGGAATTAGGGGTTAGTCTTTAGGAAATGATGATTGAGTTCTCATTATCACGCTTTTATTCCTTCTATCCTGTCTAAGTTGTTTCTAAGTTAATGTGCGATGCTTTTGTGGAGTTCTGCAGACAGATGGAGGCTGTGGTCAACAGTAACTCTATTTTATGCTTTAATTAAATAGATAACTTGCATGAGTGTTCATGTGTGTGTGCATGTGTGTTTTCAAGTGCATGTGTGTGTGCATGTGTGTGTGTGCGTGCATGTGTGTTTTATGGAGTATAACAGTCAAACAGGTCAGAGGAACCAGAGCAGTGCATCACCTACCTCCATTGCTCTGAGCTCTGTTTCTGTTCGGGAAGCTGATCTCTATGTCCTACAAGTGTAAACCTGATACAGTGTGGGTGGTGTTTCCAGTATCTGACAGCATGCCATGCCTATAGGGACACACGTAAAACACATGCACACAAAGCTCCGGGTGGATGGGTATGATGCCAGACACTCACTTCTTCATTCTCTGTGTGTGGGGAAGAATAGGGTGTGTGTATGAAGATGAGTAGTCCCCTTAGTTCTGTTTTATAGCTTAAGAAATGTGTCATTTTTGCATAGGCAAGACTGCTTGATAAGGGTTCAGTAACTTCTGTCTCTTTCCTCTTTCCTTCTCTCTCTCTCTCTCTTTGAAGATGTGATAAAGTACCTGCTGGAATCCTTATACCTTGAAAGTGTTGTGCTTTCTGATATATTCAGATAACACACTACTACACTACTTGACACAGTAGTACACTAGCACACTACTACACTACTTGACATGCTAGTGCACTAACACAACTACTACACTGCTTGACACAGTAGTACACTAGCACACTACTACACTACTTGACGCAGTAGTACACTAGCACACTATTACACTACTTGACATGCTAGTGCACTAACACAACTACTACACTGCTTGCCAGAGTAGTACACTAGCACACTACTACACTACTTAGGGTACTTTTCCACCCTGCTCACCACATTGTGTGTCACACTGGAGAGCATTTCAGGAAGAGTCTAGGTCTTACTGATATAGAGAGCCAGTGAAGCAGGTTCTCTGAAATGTAAAATGCTCCCACAGTAACCTTCGTTCTTGCACTAGGTAAAGTGTGCACTTTTAATCTTTCTTCTCAAAGTGCATCTTTAATCATTGTCTGATGCTGACTCTTACTTTGTTTTTTCCACTGTTAGGATGGATGTGGTGTAGTTTTTCCTCCAGTAGTCAAACACTGTTAAATGTCCATGAAGATGGAGAAGAAGAGAATCATACCGCTTATCAGCAGAAATAGTGAAAAATATGAAATATGAAAAAAAGACCATGTAAAAGCCAGGCACAGTGTGTGTGTGTATCTTTACACTGAATGAATCTTCATATGGCACAACTGTATGCAAATTGCATCGTGTGCATTTAGTGGCCTCCAACATTTACCCAACTTCTCTTCTGAACAGAGTTTTGTCTTCTGTCAGGTATCATACAGCAGCCTTACTGGCTCCACCACGCTCACCGCTGCAAGGCACTGAGGTATACAGCCAAGCCTCAGGAAGAGTTCCGTTCTGGGAAGGATTATGACAGAGGCTCGGGAAGCGGACGTGCTGGCGTAGTGTGCGTGGCTTTGTCTCCCCCTGTTGGTGGCATGTGGGAAGTGTGACTAGGATTTTGTTAATGTGCCTTGGTTCACGTTTCCACACTTGCTCCATTAAATCCTGATTGTCTCTAAATTAATGTCGATTTCAGAAATGTAGATCATTAAACATATTAACTGTCTGATCATCAATGATATTAATTTCCCTTTATGCAAAATACAGGATTTACAAAACCACACAAAAAACGTGTATGAATAGTTCGGCTTTGCCATGTTTGATCATTGTACTGTAGATGAATATTACTAATATGAAGTAAGCATATCTGAATTCAGAAATGTGTGACTAGTAAATGATGTTTAAAGTGTATTATTTTGTTTTGAATAACCATATGTATCTGTTACTATCTATGTTACCACAGCAGTACGATATAAAACATAATTTATTATATTTTCCTGTCTCAGTTGCTATCGCAGTGTTCATTTTTTGTGGAAAAAGGAATAAAACTAATTATATATACACATGGCTATGCTGTAGAAAACCTGAATGTGAATTTATTCATAAATACTGAAACGTGCTACTGTGGCTCCCAGTGTAAATCAGTGATTTGTGAAGTACATGTGTGTTATTAAATTCTCTGCATCAGAGACTCCCAGCACGTTCCTCTGACACAAGCCCTTCCTCAGACTACCACATTCACAAATATTTGTGTTGTTCCATCTCCAAACACAGCTGAGCCCAGGTGATCAAGACCTGTAGGACAGGTGTTCATAATGGTGACATAGCAGAACAAAAAGTGTGTGTATGTGTGTGTGTTTGTCTATCCGTTTGTTTGTGTACTTATCTATCTTTGTTCATCTGTCTACCTATTTATTTACCTATTTGTGCTACCATGTCGTGAATAATATAAATGTTTTCTGTGGTAAGTTGGAGCTTACCGGGGTGCTGGCTACTTCAACTGCTACCATAAACACCACCAGCAGATGTAAACACCCCCACCTACCAAACCCTGGATGATGGCGCGGAAGCCTTAGACACGAAATGTAGCAGTCGGAGAAAACGTAATAAAATGGTAATAAGTGAATTTAACGTTTCTGTCATCCTCTAGAAAATCTAACTATAACAGAATTCACCTGCTTGTTTCCATGCATTTGTTTACTGGAGACCATTTAGGTACCGTACAACACCCCTATATGCAGGTGATGATTGCTTAGTTCACTACAATGCAACAACAAAAAACCCCGATATTTTTGTATATACGTATAATCGAGTAAGTTGTTCTTTTGCTGACATGATTTTACGTTTAGATTTACATACGACCGAAGGAAGGTTGCGTTTGCATACACATACTAGTGAGGATAAATTTATTATAAATTTAGCCTATTTAAACATTTTTATATGATTTGACATCAGGTAAAAAATCGGCAATTAAGCATTTCATGTAGAAATCCACAAAATATCTTGTTAAATCTGTCATACATTATTATTTAGGTCAGTTGTAGTATCTTAAGTGGTACTGAGTTTGATTAGCAGTGCTTAGTCACGCCGCGCAGGACACGCGCAGAAAGCCAATGCTCCAGGCAACGCTGGTTTTTCCAAAATGTAAAAAAATGTCCAACTATCTGTGGTTATAAAATGCGTGCAGCGACAATGTTCGACAGAAACAAAGTCCGTCTGAAATTCGGAGTAAGGATTCACTATAAAATATAATTTAAGGACATGTACATTTACACCGCCTTATTTTACTGTATATGAGAAGCACTGATTAAATGCTCACATTTCGTATTCTGACCACGAGGCCTTGTTCTCCTGGGAAAATAAATAAAAAAGGAGGTGAAGAAAGTCAAAGATGCACGTGACTTATGTTATGGAAATTTGGAACACTTCCCGTCTTGCCTTTTATGTTTTTTTTTTTTTTTGAAGTACCAGCCGCAGGTGCGCGTGTAGTCCGGAGCGTGGAAGAGACATAGGAGCTAAATGTGCAGGTCGTAAACCTTCGCTGAATCCTCGGGCTTTTTGAACTGATGTTTACACAGCAAGTCATACGGTCATAAACAAGTTACGGTTTTATAATAGCAGGCAACAGGCCTCGCTGATAAACGATTATATATATATATATATATATATATACTGCCTATACTAATCCCTGTGCATACATTGTTGCATAGTCCATTTTAGGACATTTTAGAATTTAGGTGGTCGCGAGAATAATGGCTTTATTCCCTATTTTCACAAATGCCAAATTTCAGTATTGGACGAACTAAAATCCTGTTTTTAGGGAATTTGTTGTGACTATTGCAAGATCAGGAGTTTATAATAAGAAAATACTCACAACAACAGTATTTAGCCTAATATCAAAGCTGAAAGAATTCACTGAAAAAACAAACAAACAAAAAACCCCAGAACGCTAGAATCTTTTATTCTTTGGTTCCCACGGCGCGCGATCTGAACGAGGTTGAAGTATCACACTTGTCACCACCGTTCGAACTCACCTGTTGTAAACCAAACACTGTGTGAAATTTCCCTTGGCCTCCTATAGGGTAAGAGCACGATGTTGAAATGATATGAATTACTGTAGCAATGATGGGATAACCGGACCAAATCCTGCAAAACCTATATAAGTGCCAGATACAAGATTCCATCTCAGAGACGACAGCAAGGGTACCTTAAGGAACCTTGAACCTGGCATCTGGAACGTTTCCTCTGAGAAATCTAAGACGAATATAATTACATTTTATAATAAACCTGCCACTGCATTTTTGGCTGTTATCTTCGCATTTCTGTATTAATACTCTACTTTTTTAAACAAGATGTCTTCACTCGTTAGTATAGTTTTGTGGATGGCGCTCGCGACTGTTGCGTGCACCCACAAAACTGCTAGATTTCATAAACTCGCGACAAAAGATTTCGAATCCTCCGGTAACGGACCAGACGAACCTATTCGGGGATCCGTAAGAGTCGTTAAAGCCAGTCCGCATGATCTTAGGCAGTTCTCAGGCATTTTCGGAAAACGGCCACAGTTAGTTAACGCGCCGCGTAGAAGCTCGTTCCCGGCCTTTTTGGCCCTCGGCCGTGCCGGGCCGTCAGTCTCTGCGGATAAACCACTCGCCTCGCTCTCATACCTGCACGGGAGCTACACCGACACCGAGGCGAAGAAGAGGCAAGGTCTGGAGATGTGGCAGAGGGTAATGCAAAAAAGCGAACAAGCCAAAGAGGTCTTGTCGCTACCCATCAGCCCGAAAGACGTTACCAAGGAAAGCTGCTCGGCGGTGGTATTCACGCAGGTATTATCGGCCTACAGCTCTCCTAACGTTAACCGTGTTCAGGTCGTTGTTGTAAACGAGCCGTATCCTGTTCAGATTTTCTTTTGAAGACAAAGCTAAATTAGTCCGATTAAAAATCTAGATTTTACGTTTTTTACGTCTTTGTTTTTTATCGGTGCAGTTGTTTGAGATGTACAATGATTGCCGATATAGAGAATCTTACTTGAAAATATCATACGTTGGTCTATTTCTAATATTTTGCCTTAAAATGACCGATATATATCTGTCCAAATTTACAGCGGATAACAGAAGAGGGGTGCGAGACGGTCAACGTTCACAATAAGATGTGCTTTGGTCAGTGCAGCTCTATGTTCGTGCCACCCAACGGAGGAGATTCAACCGGATACCGCAGCGCTCCCTGCTCGCGCTGCGCCCCGTCCCGGGCGCGCACTATGCTTGTGACCCTGCGCTGCGGAACACAGGTTCGAGAGAAGCACGTGATGGTGGTGGAGGAGTGCAAATGTGAAACCGGTCGAGACGAAGGGAAAGTGGAGAGGATGGCAACACATTTATAACACGTTTCATGCATTAATAACTGCCTTTATTTGTTCCCGTGTGTGTGTGTGTGTGTGTGCCTCAGACTTTAAACATTTCTGACAAGAGGACCAAATTAGGTTCTTGGCTTTCTCAGTTTTGTTTGTTAACCCGAAGTGCTCCAAACTGGAGCGTAAATGTATATCCTAGCTACCGCGTGACATATCAGCGGAATACTTTTGTTAGACCTAAATGTTAGGTCCACGCGCTCTCCCTACCGAAATAATTACGTACCCTGTTAGTCACTTTTTTATGGAATTGCATGCTTCTACCAACAGATGTCGCTGTTGTACGACTGTTCGCCAGTATAATTGAAACGTTGACACTGTAACTGCTTTTAAGTTATAAATACATATTTATTTTCACCGAAGTTTGTCGCATTGAATTTGTTTGTGGCATTTATTGAATTCAATGACAGACTTAATACAAATATATATCGTCCCATTCTAAAAACAACTTACGATGGTTTTCTTTTAATGTTCTATAGTTGTTTCTCTTTGTGTTTTCTCTTTCTCGATAAATAGGCCATTGATAAAACGCATAGATCGAAGAACTAAATGTAATGGGTGGAAATAAATCCAAATGTAGTCTAAACTTTGTAATGGATAGAACTGAATCCAAATGTAGTCTAAACGTTTGAATCTTCCAATATTGCTCTAAACAATACAGATCTTCACATGAATGCACATGCATGTTTTAAACCAGCAATTACTTTAACCAGTTTTACTTTTAATACTGTTAGAACTATATAACACACAAATAACATAAATCGAGCCTAACACGTTTTTACATTTGGTTTTACATATTTTATGGAGACCAGTCGCAGCGAATGTCGGTAACCAAGTTTCCAGGACAGTCCAGCACTTAATTAAATGTCTTAAATTAAACCCTCGTTCAACACCTCCCCCTCCTAAATGCGTCTTTAAGTGTCGTTACGAGAAGAGTAAACATCGTTGTTTTCCCCTTCTCCGCCCTCCCTCGCAGTGGCCGAACTATTATACATAATCACTCTTTTCAATACTGTGGGAATCCCTGTCCTCCTATAGGCCAGCTGCCACTGAGTGTTCTGAGCACTCCGCGAGGAAAAAGAAGAGTATTATTCATAGCTTTTCTGGCACCTGGCGCGGGAAAAGTTTACTCATCCTATACGAAATGCCCTCGAGGGAAAACAAGGGGCCGCTTTACATCGCTTTGGCAGGCTGTCAAAATCGCTGCTAACTGCCATTTGAAAGTAAATAGCATGACACCGTTAGTGCCGGCGCGGTTAGCCCCCAGCCCCCAATAACGAGAAGATGTCTGAACAAACCGCTCTTTTCACGTTACTACTTATTAGTGATTATGTCTGCAGGCAGGCTACCTTGTGCTAAAAGACAGGAGAGAGAAGGAATAATGAACCATAAACCGAAGAGTTGTGATTATAGAAGCAACCTCGACAGATGTCGCTGGTATGTTGTTTGGTTTGAGTGTGCAACAGAACATGTCTTTTTAGGACGCGTTTCGACGTTCCCGGGACATGACTGCGCGCGGTGGGGGACTGCTTCGGATTGAGGCGCGTTCCCGTGCCAAGAACCACTGCTCTGGGAGATGTAACCGTCGGCGGGCCTCGCTAAATGAGCTCGTTATCGCTTAAAAGCTACAAATGACAACAGCGCTGCAGTTATGTGTGGTTGAGCAAACAAGGAATAGCGGGCTAATTGAGCTGGGATCGCACAGCAGATAGAAGCACCATTAAAAGTGCATTAGACAAAAGTGGCCTGGGTTCTTCTGGAGCAAGAGACCACAGAAATGTCTTTATAAGGTTTTTGACATCAGATGTCATTTTAAGTATTTCCTGTTGAGATGTCAGTTTTGACAATTTCAGACAGCATTCATATTAGGATTAATGACTGTCCAGGAATAGTGTCTGTCCAGGAATAATGACTGTTCTGTAATTCTGTAGTCTGTGGGTCCATCCGAGTTGTATATAAATCTCCAATCAAGCCCAGCACACCAGTATTTATTCCAGCCCGGCTTCTCTGCAGCCAGCGGTCCTGAGATGAGGTCCTGGACAGCTCCGCTCCACACTGAACCCAGTGCTCCCCCTCCCCGCGCTCCAGTTGGACCTGCTGCATATTGAATCTGTTTAACTACATGGCATCAGGCTGTAGCCTTTGAACTGCAGTGCTGGTTCTGATGCTGGGCCAGGCGTGGGTGGACGATTGGACCCGCGCGCGTTGAGCACGCACGGGGCGGGGCTACGCCCACCCGCCTCCGGCTCCGCAGACCCAAATGCCAAGGTAAGGTTAAGGGGCATCTCCGCGGCGACGGGGTGCCCAGGAGCAGGTGGGTAAGGTTGGCACACGCCGGCCGCAGGGAGACGCCGCCGGAGGGCATCGCCAGCTTGCATTGCATCATGGGATGGGCACAATGGAGGATTTATAATGCAGAGAGGAGGCTGCTAATGAGCCTGTTTGGAGATGTTTCACACACGCAGGATGTGTGTGTGTGTGTGTGTGTGTGTGTGTTTGTCAGCGGTGTCTTTTTAACTAATCAGTGAGTGGGGAAGTGAACATTCTCACATCATAATTGCAGCTTTGCTATCTAACTTTCCAACTTGCTGTTCCTGGCATTTGAAAAGTAAGAGAATGGGGACTCACACGGACTAATCCATATGTGCAGGTAGGAGCGCCGTTTACCTAGAGGAAAATGAGTACACACACACACACACACACACACACACTCACACACACACACACACACACACACACATACACTTTACTCACCCTTAGATTAAGACCTGCGAGTTGCAAGTTGTGCCACTTGACGACTCTAATTCCTCTAATTAAGTTAATTAAGACTTGGCACTAACGAGAGGGCACCCTGGGCAGACGTGGATCATGCTGGGTGATCATCTGTCTCTCCTCCTGTGTCCTCCCCTCCCTCCCAACCCCCCCTCAGCGGCCCACTGCCGTCGCCCTGCGTGCTCTGCACGTGCCCAGGTGTGCCAAGGAGGATGGGCACCACGGATCACAAGCCCGCTTAACCCTGGAAAGCCTAGCCGGGCACCAGGACGGATCCGGGAGGCAGAACTGCTAGGAATGCTTACAACTGCCGTAGTGCGACAAGATAAAGAAGAACGACACAAAGAACAAAGGAATCGATATAACAGTAGAGAAAAATGGGAGACAGAGAGAAATAGACTGAAATAACAGAGACAAAAATGAAAGAGAAGAAGAGAGTTGATGAAAGAGATCAACAGTGTAAATGTTACACACTCAGCATTAGTGCACCAACCACACTTCTCACTGCATAGAATAATTTTCTATAATCCAGTTTAATATATTTGTTATTATTACCCATTATTTTGTTTCTTCTGACTAACAGAACCAATTTTGTCATCATTAACCTTAAAATGATATTGGCATTTCCACAACACATAGCTAAAACTGGTAAAACTGGGCCTGATAGCTTCATGGAAATAAAGCTTTCTTGGATTCTTGGAACTAAACTGAACTGAACTGAACTGGGGAAAAAAAAAAAACTCTGAGATAAGGTGGAGAGCAGATGTTGGGATGTCGAGAAAAGATGGCAGTCTGAAAAACCGAGCAAAGCATTGCACTGGAGAGAGTACAAGGTGAAGCGTCGTCTCTTCAAACTGCAGGGAAAGACTTGTGAAGGAAGTCCTGGAGTGAGAGAGAAGAGTACAGCAGGGATCGGCGGAGGAACGGCTGGGTGCTGCTCAGGCTCTGCTCTCTCCCGCGGAGATTAGGATTCGCCGCACGGCAGCCGAACAGGAAATGGAGCTCAGGAGCACAGGAAGTGTCGGGTGGGACTTTTTGCCTGGTGCCAAGCTCAGGCTCATGTGCAGGGTTAGAGGGTAGAGACATCGAGCACAAGCATAGACGCTTCGCCACTCCGGAGACGCCGTGGGGCTTTTCAGCTGCTTTCATGGGGTAGGAGAAGGTAGTTGTGGGGTAGGAGAGGTAGTTGTGGCGACCTACGGTGAAACCTCTGGGCTTTAGTGATCTCGACGAGCGTGCAAAGCTACAGCAGTGTGTCATGTTTGTAGAATGACTGCAGTCTGAGGAAGATGGAGTTGGGGAGGGGAGAGAGGGAGACAGATACAGAGAGAGAAACCGAGCGAGAGAGAGAGAGAGAGAGAGAGAGAGAGAGAGAGAGAGAGAGAGAGAGAGAGAGAGGGTGGGGGCAGGGAAGAAGGAGTGGGTTGGGAGAGAAAGAAAAATGATAAAAAAATTTAATTGAACTGGGAAAAGGGATGATTCTGATTGGTTATCTTTCTCTCACTGCCCTTTCCAGCCAGACCAAACTAATCCAACTTGTCAGTGCCTGCATGAAGATAAATGACATAATTAGAGCTTCTCTGTCATCAATTAAACTTCCTGGTTTGTATGAGTTTTTTTTTTAACAAAAAGACAGACAACAGGGTAGTCACGAATCCAGACTGGACTGTTTCCACTCCAATTGGCAGGAATATATAGCTTACAAATGGCAGTTTGTTCCATATTGGTTGGAATGCATTTGTACATATTATATTGCATTTCTATCATTTCACATTTTCATTACCACTGTTTTGCATTCAGCTTATTAGTTTGATGGTAAACTACAGCTAATTTGGTCATGTTATGGTACATACAGAGCGCCACCCTCCTTCTGTCTCTAAAGAACACATACACTGAGACGCATATATACACCACACACACTCACAAACACACACACACACTCACAAACACACACACACACACTCACAAACACACACAAGGCCAAGGAAAGGGAGGTGAGTCACGAGGCTGAGCTTTAGAGAGTGCAGGTGGCGGTAAGCTGGCATGGCTATGCCCGCTGTCCCCACATGATGCCAACACACACACACACACACACACACAGACACAAACACACACACACACACACACACGATGCCAATGCCATCTGTCATCTCTGGGAACATCTGCAGCCCAAGGTGCCCTTGTCACCCACAGTTAAAGTAACGAGTGTGTGTGTGTGTGTGTGTGTGAGCGTGTGCTGTGGTGGATAACATAACAACAGCACACACACACATACACACACACATATATATATATATATATATATATATATATAGATAC
>JAOXYF010000014.1:9390638-9403964 GCA_028565775.1 Sternarchorhynchus goeldii | reverse complement strand
CTCTCCCTCTCTCTCTCTCCCTCTCTCTCTCTCTCTCTCTCTCTCTCTCTCTCTCTCTCTCTCGTCTCTCTCCAGCTTAGATTAGGTTCAAATTTGGGTATGGCCTAACATTGAAGACCAACCCCCTCGGGGTCATGGTGTTGTCGTGGAAACTGCTTCACACACATTCCCACAAGTGCCACAGTACCAGGCCTCTCTGCATGCACAGCGCACGGATGGAGCACACACGGCACACGCATATTACACAATGATTTACACAGAACCCCTAATCGCTTCAGTGTGTGTAGAACCTTGTCATAATAGATCCTTTCATAACAGTTCCTTCATGGACTATTTTGCCCTGATGGGTAGTTTACTTTGCCCTGATGGGTAGTTTACTTTCTCTGAGCCACAGTCCTTGCACCACTGGCTTCCAGGCCAGTACAGTCCTCTCTGCCGGACTGTAGCTAGGGCCTGTGCCCGTTGGTTGACATGGTAACACCATCTCCTCGACTGTCACAGCCGCACGCAGCTTGTAGGTCTGGGTCAGGTTTGAGTGTCACCCTCTTGCCAGTAAGGCTCCTCTTCTTCTCTATGTGTGCCTGTAAGGCTCCTCTTCTTCTCTATGTGTGCCTGTAAGGCTCCTCTTCTTCTCTATGTGTGCCAGTAAGGCTCCTCTTCTTCTCTATGTGTGCCTGTAAGGCTCCTCTCCCTCACTAACGGAGGCTCCTCCCACTTTGTTGTGGTTATAGTAGCTTAACAGAAACCAGAGAACTACAGTGGAAGTTTTAGAAATGCCTTGTAAAATAAATCAATTTTACTGAAATGCTGCCTATTACTGCATGATGCAAGAGTTTGTATTTGGCAAATAAGTGGCTTGTATGTGCTCATGTGTGTGTGTGTGAGTGTGTGTGTGTGTGTGTGTGTACACTGTATCAGAAGTGCTGCTGCACTGATAGAACACATCCAAGGTCATTTATTTCTGTCCTATGGGCATGTGTGTATGTGTGTGTTTGTGTGTTTGTCATAAGTGCAGACAGCTTGCTTTAAGAAAGACTAATCTAGATCTGACACTGTTGTTACGTACGTGTAAGATCTACATTAAAACCAGAGGCGGCCCAAGTAACAGGGCGAAATAATAATCACTTCCAAAAAGTGTAGAAACACTATAGCATTTTATTTAATGCTTTTTGAAAATATATATGTATTAGCCCCGATTCAATATGTAATATCCCGTGAGACAGTAAGGTGTTCTGTCAACGGTATTGACAGAATATGGTGTCTTCCGCCGTCCCAGACAGGATCGTTCGTCTGACCTTTGGTCCAAAGCGCGCAGCGCGATCAGAAGATAAGCACGAACGGGCACAAAACCAGCCGCCGGTGAAAAATCTATACTCTGTTGCGTAATGTACAATATCTTTACCTGACGTGAACCCGGAGAAACAGCGACAACAGCTGTCAGAGAAAGGGAGAGAGTAGACTCGTTTCTTGCCTTTTTCCCACAGTATCTATACGAGGCATAGCTCTTCAAAATGACGTGTTATACCAGAGTTCGATATGTACGCTAACCCTTAAAACACGTAACTTTTTTTTTTGTCCTGTGTTGTTGAATTTTTTTTTTACTTCGCAATAACGTGTTTCTTTCCAGCACCGCGATGGATGCCTTAAACGTAGGCGGATGCTAAACGAGATTAGACACGTCAACGAAAAAAAAGACTAGAAAATGCAAATGGTTATTAATAGCGTATTTTCTGTTTTGGTTCAAAAACCATAGCAACTCCACGTGCAAAACCACACCTGCTCATTCATGACCAGCCTCACACTTTTCCAACGGCAAATACCGACACCTGATACTTAATCGTTAGGCCTTATGGAAAAAGCTGAATAAAAGTGGTTTTGAAGTCTTGGTGACGATTTTACAAAATGTTAAATAACCCAAATAATAGCACGGTCGATAAGCTGTCGAAGCTGATATTGTTAGCCGGAATTATAGTCTTCAAAAGTCATTATAATAAAGTAACCGTACGTCAAAACACAGCTTTCATCTCCGTTCTTTACAACCAACCGATTATAGTGTGGTGTCCTCTGTAATCAGGTCTGGGTGTACCATGGATTATCCGATAATGATATCTAAAATCTCAGGAGAACTTTAAATAACCTGTAATAGCAGGTGCTCATGCATGCAAACATTCAGTTCCAGATTAGCATTTAAAGTTAAAACATTTATATCTACAATATCTGCTTCTCCTTATTTGTCTCATTTGTGATTATTCCTTTTGATTCCTCCCCTCTTCTAACTGAACTGACATGCTTTCTGAATGTTCTAAAATTCATGTTCTCTGTCCTAAACCCTGGTAAAGCGCATTTATCCAGTGCCGTGTGAGCAATGCTTCCTACACCAGACACCGAGCGATGTGGAGAACAGGGAGGGGATGGTGGCTTTTAAACCAGCACAGAGAGGAATAGTGGTTTTGTAAATGAACAGGGGGTAGATGGCAGTCTATAAAGGAGTGGAAAGAGGGATGGTGGTTTCTAAACGAGTGGAGGGAGGGAGAGAGCAGATTCGTAAACGAGTGTAGAGGAGGGACAGGGTGGTTTTGGGTGGAGCAGGCACAGAATCCCTGTTTATTTACTTATAGGCTGTAGCCATGGACGCTTCACAAGAAGAATAAACGGCAATGAGCCAGGGACCAATACAGGGAAATGTGCACATAGGAGTGTGTGTGTGTGTGTGTGAGGTAATGTTAATCATGCTGATTTAGGCATTCCTGTGGTTCCCTCTCTCTCTCTCTCTCTCTCTCTCTCTCTCTCTCTCTCCCCATCTCTCTTACTCACTCTCAGCGCCACAGGTTGCTGCTGTGTTTGCAGTGCAGGAGCGAGGCGTGTAACGCGTGTGCCGCTTTAGCATTAGCGAGGACGTCGCGTCTTCCCGCCTTTGTGCGCACACGCGTCTGAAGAGCCATCGGCTCCTTTTCTCCCACACGTCGTTCACAGCGCAGCTCGGGCAGCTCAACCGTTCGCCTGTCTGGAACAGGAATCGTGTTTATAAGAGAGATAAAACTAATTTAGTTTTATGAAGACATTCCCCGCCCCCACCCCCCTCCTTCTCCCCCCGTGTGACCTCTAATCTGAAGTTCTTCTGCAGCTACTATAGCATGTGGTGGGATCTACAGCGCTGTATAGAACTGCTGGGACAAGAATCCAACTGGATGGCAGAGTGCCAGCTTCCGCGCTTCTCTCGCCAACCTCGTGTATTATAGATGTGTGTTTGTGTGTGTCCGGCCTCACTCCCGCCTTACGTGTGTTTCGACTCCCTTTCATGAAGGCGGTGAAATCCAGACGCTAACCTGAAGGCTCTGTGCCGTTAGCATATGGAACTCTGCCAGCTTCTTTTTCTGAAGCTGCCTCTAAGGCAAACTCAGGGGGACAAAATGAACCAATGGTTGGACTGCGTGGCTGGGACCTCTTGTTTGTGCTTGCATGCTGGATGTACGTTAGTGGAAGGCTGAAGTTAAGCAAGATCTTGAGAATGAAGGACAGTTATATATTTGGGGTGTTAGCTTGGACCTGCATGCTGTAGTGTTACTCGCCCAAAATGAAACCAGCAGTATTTGACCCACTTTAAGTCATCTGTCATCTGTCAGCGTTCAAAACAGAAGGCTTCAGAGAATACCACGTTTATTAAAGGTGTCCCATGAAGTTTTTGTCCAGTAGGTGGTGTTGTCCAGTAGATTACCATGTCTCAAAGGTGACCAATCTCATACATTTTCTCCACTGATTCTGGATAAATGAGTTCGTTTTGCTAATAGGTTAATGTATTTTCTGTATAGCAGGTTGTTGTTGTAATCAGGTCATTAAGCTTTCCAGCTTACATTGAGATCCAAAAAGACCTGGGCTTTGTTCTGTTCCAATCTAAAATCCTCTTTGTCTTATAGTCAGCAAGGTCATGATGTTGGGATAAGCACATTACATCTGGAGTTCCATTCTACACTGTGGCGACATGATTTCTGAAAGTAGCTGGAATTATGTGCCAGGGAAGGTAAAATCCGATGATGTCATAATAAAGGAGATCAGGGATTGGCTATGCAAGGCCAACTTTTACAAACAAATCATTGTGGGCAAACCTCCATGCGATTTGTGACCAAGTAGATAATCATGTGAGTGGTGTTTTAGCTTTGTGATGATTTAAAAAAAAAAAAGATCTCTCTAAGAATACTGCAATAGCTTTTTACATCCTGCCTATTTTACCTTTCATGATCAGATCCTTCATCTACTGCCCCACGAGTGTGCCATACTGGTTGGTTGGACTGCTCTTCCATTATTATGTCTGCAAGCATAGGCCTGGGGTGGAGGCAACGATATGCACATATTGGATTTCTTAGTGGGATGTGAAGGAATGTTAAACATATTATACTACGTAGAGGTGCCTGTGGGTTTGCCAAGTCTTATCAGGGAGAATATGATGATCATTTCCTTTTGGTTTTTCTCTTAAATTAAGGACATAGAATGAACTGGACTTGTATGGATACCAGTTCATCTATGTACTACACTGAAATAAACACATTTTTGCAGGTTGTCTTAAGTTGTGTGTGTGTGTGTGTGTGTGTATGTGTGCTAATTTCCTCTATTTGAAAAGACCTTTCCCCCTGGAATGCATCTGTCAGTATGAACCATTAGTGGATTTCTTGCACTTGTGTTCAAGCAGTAACAGCTTACAGTACCAACCGAACACTGACTGGGGCCATAGAACAAAGACTTAAAACTGATGTTCCGTTTCTGTCTCAGTCACTGGTAACCCATAGTGATAGTCAGGTGCATCTGGGTCAAGGAAAGAAAGCTGTTGTTTTATCTAGAGAAGCAAATCTTAGATTGTTTCTCCAAGGTTTTATTCACCGTGCTTGACATATTCTCTTTCTCTCTTGTTGTTTCTTGTCAGCTATGCGTGAGCGTGTTTTTGTTCATGTGTGCGTTTGCAGGTGTGTTTCGCTAACCTTCGGCGTCTCCGTCATTGTATGTTATGCCCTCCGACTCTGTGTATGCGCGTGTGCGTGTGTGTGTGTGTGTGTGTGTGTGTCCATGCGTATGTTATGTCCTCCTCACTTCTTTCAAACCCTTCTGGCTGAGTTGTCAGAACTGTGCTCTTGTGATACAGTCTGTGTTATTTACAACATGCAGGTACTGACCGTTTGTCTTTTGTGCCTTGAAAAAACTTTCCCTCCCCACTGGGGATCTCGGTTTCTCTCCCTTTGCCATTATGTTAAAATCTTCCTCTCCCTCTCTGTGTGTCTTTTCCTTTCTCTGTCTATTTTTCTCTCTTCCTCTCTCTCTCTGTGTTCTTCTACCTCTCTGTTTCTCTCTCTCTCTTTCTCTCTCTCTCTCTCTCTCTCTCTCACTCTCTTCCTGAAGCCAAGCAAACTTGTGACGTGGCACTGTCTTGAACATATTTGTGTGTAAGGAGAATGGTGTGTCTGTGTAAGGAGAGTGGTCTGTGTGTGTGTGTGTGTGTGTGTGTGTAAGGAGAATGGTGTGTCTATGTAAGGAGAGTGCTGTATGTGATGTGTGTTAGATTATTATGCATTTTGAAAGATTATGTTGGAAACAGATAAAATCAAGAATGATGTGCTTTGTCAAAACCAAGAAAATGGATCTGACAAGATAAAATGCTTTTACAAAATCCATGTTCTTGTCTTGTTATTCTTTTAATTGAAAGGATGAAAAACATGTCTTTTTGGCTTCTGGGGTTATGATTATGGTTAGGTTAGAAGGTTAGGTCTAGGGTTAGGGTTAGTGATAGTAATTTAGGTCCAGTGTTAGGGATTGGGTTAGGGTTAGGTTAGGTCTATGGTTAAGGTTAGGTTAGGTCTATGGTTAGGTCTATGGTTGAGGTTAGGGTTAGACTTAGAAGGTTGGGTCTAGGTTTAAGTTACAAAATTCTTATTCCATATAGATTGTGAACCTGCATATAAATTGAGTGTTATAACCTTCAGCTCTTTCAAATATACACAAACACAAACAAAAAAACTCCCTAATTTCCCATAATTCAGATGCTTCCCACTCTGTACTTGCTCTTTTCCACTGATCTTGAATCAGCTCCCCTGCCCCACATTCCATTCTGAGTCGTAATAAGGGGGAGCAGTAAAACTGATCTCAGATGACCATAAATCAGCAACTTCCTCCAACACCCCTAAAATAGGCAGCAGAGGGCCCTCATTAGCACTGCACCTGTCCAGCAATGAGTGGGGGAGTTAATGGGAAAGGACCACTAACAGATAGGGGCGGGGTGAGAGAAGAGAGAGAGACATGCACAGATACAGAGAGAGAGAGAGAGAGAGAGAGAGAGAGAGTGGGTTGGCTAGGAATAGAAAAGCAAATATACAAATCTCATGCAGGCTTATTTTGATGAGGCTGTTTGTTCTTTTTCTGAAAATGGATTCATTTAAGCGGTTTCTGTTATGTTCGTGTGAACATTATCAGTCAACTACCTTTTTTAGCTCGTTTACAAGTCTACAATATCCGAACAGCGTGTAGTCACATGGTGTGTGTGTGTCATTTGTGTGTCTTTCTGTAACTGCACCTTTGTGAAGTGTGTGTGAGGTTTTATGTTTGTGTGAGCATGTATGTATGTGTATGTATTAGAGTGAGTGTGTTTGTGTGTGTATTTGTATGTGTGGTGTCACCAGTCATTTGATTTTACCTTCTTGGTGTGTGTTAGTGTGTGTTTGTGTTCTTGCCAGTTTACCAATGTTTGTTGAATTGTTATCAATGTGATCTTTGCACAGGGGCTAAATCCAGGCTTTATTCACATAAAGTTAATTTAATTTCTGCATGAATGGTCTGCCTTGTAAGAGTTGGTGAATGAGGTAAAACTGTAATAGCATTTGTGTTTGTGTGTGTGTGTGTTTGTGCATGTAAAAGCATCAGTCAATCAGTCAGACAAAACCCATTATAAATAGTATTCGGATGCATTGATCAAGAAAAGACATCATGTTTTTTTTTCTATAAAACAGAAAGAGAGAGAGAGAGGGAGAAAGGGATGGAGCGAGGAGAGGGAGGGAGGAAGAACGGAGGATAGATGTCTTGGTAGGACATGACAGTTTAATATCTATGGTTCATATTAAAGCTGAACGCTCAGCAGCTGTTCATCAAGTAAGTGTTCATAATAGTGACATTAAGAAGGAAATATTCACAATATCAATCACCATCCACGCTGCTCTACCTCACCGGCTCCACCCATTCACCCAACGTTCTTCCTCTATCTCCACCCGCATTCCTGTTAGCTTCCCCTTATTGTTAAAGTCCGAGCCTCTCTGAGTTGGGCCCCGATCCTGAACCGTACCTCCCCGCTCCAGGCTCCAGTCGCCACGTCGTCCTCCTGCCGGCTCGGGAGGAGGAAGTCCTGAAGTGTGTGTTCCTTTGCACCCCTGCCTGATTCCTTTTTGCCCCGTTCTGGTGCTTAAAGGGGTGTTTGAACAGGGCGTGTGAGCTGTGTGAACGGACAAGCTGCTGTAGTGGCCTGAGAGCTTCAAACTTGTGTAAGAGGAGATAGGTGAGAGAAAGAGGCCATTGGACACACACACACACACACACACACACACACACACACAAATATATAATTAAAAAAATGCTATTAGACCAAATAATTATTTTGCTGTAGAAAAAACAGAGTTGGGATGCCACTGAAGGATAGTTACAGAAGAGAGAGAGAGAGAGAGAGAGAGAGAGAGAGAGAGAGAAGTAGAAAGAGGGGGGACAAAGAAATGGGGGGAGAAGAGTGGGATAAAGAGGGAGGAAGTTGGAGGGGAGGAGGAGGGAGAGGAGGTAGCTGCTGCCCCATTTGCATAAAGTGCAGGGCACAGTGCCCAGTGGAGGAGAAGGGTTGGCACCTCGCCCTGCAGACTGGCACAGGAGGAAGAACATAATGAAAGAAAGAAAGAGAGAGAGATAGAGAGAGAGAGAGACTGAGTGCATGAGTGGGTGATTGAGAGGGAGGAAGAGAGAGAGAGAGAGAGAGAGAGAGAGAGAGAGAGAGAGACAGAGAGGAAAGAAAGAGCAAGTCTATTCAGACTAGAGCAGTTATTACTGCCTTGATACCACTCTCAAGACTCTATCCACTGTCCGTCTGTTACGGCTGTGTGGCGCTTCCCAGCACACTGTTAGCTTTTATATAGTTAATGTCATTGGTTAATCACTGAGTCCATCAACTAATCAGCCAATCACGAGTTGACTTAAGCATGCAAGCTACTCACCAGTGATGCCAAGAATGTTTGTCGCTATGCGTGTTTAGGTGGTAGTACAGTACAAGCTGTACTGTACCTCTGGTGACCCAGTGTAGGATTTAGGCCTGAAAAATGCTGAAAAACTATTGAGTTTCTCGGCAAAATACACATGGACACATTTGATTTCACACGATCAAATGGACTGCATAGATGTCTAATCTTGGACCTACAATCCAATCATAAATCATTACTCACGTCTCTTAGATATACAACATGTAGGATAATGATAATTTAAACTATAGCCATAGAAAAAGTTAGGAAGAAACGTATAAGCCTGTATTAAGAGTGACTTCATGAATTTAATAGGTGTAGAAATGTATAAATAGTGGAACAAACTCAAATTAAACCACCCGAATGTTGATTTGGTTAAAGTACGGGTGATAGTGTTAGACTGAGTAGGGACTAATCTGTCTTATGGTGCTCGTGAGTCCCCCGGCACCGAACACCCGCTGGTTAGATTTGACTCCCGTCTTAAATTGTTCCCATATTTTCACACGTGGTAACGTGCTGTTTGTAAAGCGACGTGACTGCGAACAACGCACATACTTCCAATGATTTCGCTCGTTTCTCTGGTTTTTAGTTTTTGCTTCTCTTTTTTTGTAAACAGATCTATACTGTTGTCTATAAATAGCGCGTGAGCCGTGCTATTGCTGATTGGGCAGTTCTGAATCGGAAACGATTTGCCTAAAATTCCGTTTGGGGAAAAAGCTTCCAGGTGAGCATGGAACGTTAGTCTGGAAGCCTGAATTAGTCTACATTAAACGTAAGATGGAAACACATTAGTGAAAAATCTGCGCGTAAATTGCCCCACAAGAATTTTTTCCCTGGAAAAAAGTTTTTTAAGCCTATAAGTTACGTCTTTACTATATGTTAGGGCTTTGAGTTAAGTTAGAAATTGCTTATCTTATATTTGCATTATTGTTTTTATTTACTTATTTCCACTGTTATACGTCTAACAGCTTTGTTACAAACACAACAGTAAATCATTTGTGCTCCTTTTTTATCGAATGCTTTGGTATGTATTTAGTGAATTAGCCAAAGCAGACAGCTTTTTGTTCTATTTGACAGTAGGCTATCTAATAAAGTAAGCTTAAAGTGATTTATTAATTCTCCTTTAAAATGGCCAGTTGTGAAATGGCCATACAGACCTTAATACATAAATCGATTCATGTGTAGCCTTTATTATCCCGGAATTCTATCTATATTCCCACTTTTTTTTTTATCTGAACAGGTTTACATAATTACAGCTATACACTTATAGGGAAAACATAAATAAGACGCTTAATATGTGTCTAAATGTTTAATGTTTTTAATAATTCGTTTGTATTTTTTTCACGTTTGTTAAAAAATGTTATCAGTGAGCAGAATAATCTAAACATTAGTAGCCTATTTGAGTTTGTGAGGGAAAAAAAAGGCTATATTTAGTTTATAGTCTGGCAAGTAAAAGGAAGAAATGGCATAACCTGCTTGTTTTAGAATTACGATCTAATAGTAGACCTTATTTTGTCTTCTGTAAGTGGCAGAAGAGGCAGAATTCACAAATCACGTCGCGGGTTGTTTCGTAGTGTCGTTAGTCATTTGAATTAATTAATTCGATTCATATTAACGCAGCCGCATATAAAGACTGTTGGAATTATTAAACGCCCAGGTCCGAGCGCCAGTATGCCCCGCGCGCACCGACATGGCGTCTGCAACCTGTTTCAATGCTGAGGCGCGGGAAGCGCGCGCGGAGCGGGGCTAACGGTTGAGCGTTTCTGAGGGAGAATGGATTTTCCATGTAGTAAACGGTGCAGAATGGAGGCCAGAGAACAATTTACAGCCTCCCACTGCTGTAAATTTGGTGAAAAGGGCCTCAGGTGTCTTGAATTCATGTGAGGTAGGACTGGTAGGTTAACTGTCTAAATACATAAGTTTGTAGGCTGTGAAGTCGCAGTCGGACGATTATTTATGTATTTAGTTGTTTATTTACAATGAGTGAAACAGAAGCTGCGTATTGTTCATATTTTAATGGATTCGCTTAGTCCATGTTTAAAACATGTCCACTTGACTTGATGGATAAACAGCCTATGCACTTAATGGATAACGTTAGCCAGAATGATCATTTTATGGCTAGGTTTAGTCAGTGTTTTGGTATCACGGTTATTGTTAGAGAAAAATTCGTTGGTATTTTCAAAAAGTAAATCACTGAAATGTTCTGGGCTGTATGCCTACTTGTAGGCCTAATTCAAGGCCATCCCGTATTGTTTCGAATTGTTATATCATTGTTTAGAATCTTATTCATAAATACGAAATACAACAGCAAAAGTGTGAAGATTTTGGCAGTTGTGCTACCGAAAGTTGTTGAATTGCCCCCTTTCGCCAAGCCACCCACGTGATGTTTTAGTCTAGCCTAGTTCTTTTCTGGCAGGGAAAGCGACACGCACACACAGAAGCAGGCAGCGGGGCGAATAAGCCTTTCGTGCTGAATTTTCTCCTATTCATTTTCTCTTCAAACTTTTATCGTCCTTGTGTTCTCTTCTTCACTCTTTTCTCCTGTAAAAAAAAAAAACAACCTCCCGATTAAACAAAAGGTCACGAGCGCTGGGGGAGATAGGCTTTTATACGCTAAAACGTGTTTGAATTTGTGAGACACTTTAGTATAAAAATAGCTCATAATTACAACAAATAACCTCATGCAGAACCGAAGTAAACTGCCTACAGGACGCAATGTTGCTCTTTGCAACATTATACTTGACTATAATTGCATATCTTTGTTAGAAATGGGCAGATGGGTTAACTGCCCCTCACACACACACATGTATATATATATATATATATATATTTATAGTTTTTGTGTATTTCTGCAACATTTGTATGAAGTTTTGCCAGATAAGTTGTGTTTTGGCTAAATGGGAGAAGATCAAGCAGCAACAGAACAAATTGTTTTATATTTAATTAAACTGCAAATTAACCAGTGTTGAACCTACTAAAACAATCTGACTGGATCCATCTGAACGGAAATAAACATTACGAATGGAGAGCAAGAGAAAGAGTCAGTTTCACACTGTAGGTTTGTTCTGCGTCTTTTGTGAAAGCAAACATAGGGTAGCCCACATTCAGCTGTGCTACACGTGTAGAAATAAGCTTTTGTCAGTCTGTACCTAACCACACTGCAATATTTCCTAGCTTTTTATAAAAAGCAAAAAAAAAAAAAAAATGGAACAGTGGAACAGTTTTTTTAATTATTCTAGAACTTTTGAATGGGTTCCGCTTCTCTTTGTGCCTTACTGCCCCTTGAGGTGTGGTGGCACCCTGAGAGCAGGGCATATGCTCCTTAAACTCGTTGTGGGGATTTAGCTAGATTAGATCCCCCAATTTGAGTCCGCTCATGCTAGCGATTTGCCTGGCGCTACACTCGCGGGTCATCGGGTCACAGACGATGGTGACTCCTTTACTTTCTTACAGGAAGAGTGTGACCAAAAAAAAGAGTTTAAATTAGGTTGGTGTAAAATTAAATAAAAAAGAGATACCCTAACCACAGCTGGAAAATTTCATTATTTTTTTATAGCTGTAACCCATAATAAACAATCAAAAAAATATGTTGTTGTGTAAGATGTAAGATTCCTCTAATGATACCTCTAATGATATATCATTCAGGCTTATCCATTAATATGTATTGTAATAATATAATTTTATGTACAAAAGTATGTTCAGCAAATACATAAAGGATGTCATTGATATTTAATTGGGCTTCTGGCACCATTATCATTATTTCACTATGATTTGTATGTGCAGTAAATAGTTTAGATTTTTGCTGAATCGTTACTTTTGAATTCTCTTACAGGCTTCATTTATTAAGGTGCGTGTGCATGTGTACATGCCCTTGAATTTAGTCTTCATATAAATACAAACACTTCCCGTGATATCATACCAGAACTGGGAGTATTTGATGTGTGTAAGTCTATTGCAGAGAGAGAGACAGAGGGGGAGACGGGGTGAGAGCCAGTGTGTGCATGTGGCTGTTCTGGTAAGGAACCCTGCTTCTTTGTTTGTGTGGTGGGTCTGAAGGCAGCTGCTGGTTTGGAGGGTCTGCAGGGATTTCAGTCCTGTGTGTTCATACAGAGCTCCATGCCAAGGCTTGAAGAAAGAGGGAGAGAGAAAGAGAGAATGAAGGAGAGATGGGGGAGGGATAGAGAGAGAGAAAGGGAGAGATAAAGGGTGATAGAGTGAGGAGGAGGAGAGTGGGGCAGAAGGGTAAGAAAAAGAAAAGGGTGAGTTTTGGGCAAAGAGGTGTGAGAGGACAGTGTGTGGTTTTATGGTGATGATGGTGGTGGCAAATGTGTAATGGGCAAGGAGGGTTAAGGTGTGTGTGTGTGAGAGAGAGAGAGAGAGAGAGAGAATGAACGTGTGTTGGGGGCTAGAGGGGAGGGTTTGAGGGGGGAGCAGAGGTACAGGAGGGTGGGGCTGGAATGTGGTCAAGGCATCTGATTGGTCCATGTGAAATTAATGGTCTCTGGACTCTGCACTTGCACTAGCTAGGAACTTGTTAATTTGGCAAAGTGAAGAGCCAGCCCACTGACTAATTCGCATACTACCCTCCCTCCGTCTCTCTCTCTGTCTCTCTCTCTCTCTCCCTCTCTCACACACTCTCCTTCTCCCTCCCTCCGTCCCGCTCCCCCTCTCTCCCACCCATTCAGTCGTTGAAGCGTGCGTATTGGTTGAGCATATTGGGGGACTCTGTGCCAAATAGGTGGGCCCAGCCTGGTGCTGGCAACCTCACAGGCGATGGTTAGGAAAAGAACACTGAGAGGAAGAGAGAGAGAGTGAGTTGGAGGGAAAAGGGGGAAAAAGAAGCATCACTTGGGGTTTGCCAGCGGTCGTGCGTGCTCTTCCAACATCGATTCCGTCCTCAGTTCTTTTTTTTCTGCTCTTCATTCGCTCCTTGCATCCCCCCTCCCTGTTGTCGTCCTCTCTCTCTTATTCTTTCTCTCTCCCCTTCTCTTTCTCTGCCCCTCTCTCCCCCTCTCTCTCTCTCTCTCTCTCTCTCACTCCCTCTCTCTCTCTCTCTCTCTCTCTCTCTCTCTCTATGTAA
>JAOXYF010000014.1:9326547-9341250 GCA_028565775.1 Sternarchorhynchus goeldii | reverse complement strand
TCTCTCTCTCTCTCTCTCTCTCTCTCTCTCTCTCTCTCTCTCTCTCTCTCTCGAGATCAAATTCAAGGCAGTTTGCTTGGACTCCTGCAACATACAAAAAACAACAAGAAAAATGTAATGAATAAATGAACACAAAACTCCACTTAATCCCACGGCACCATTAAACACTGCAGTCACACACACACACACACACAAAACCGAAAAAAACACAAAGTCAGATCAGCTTATCTTACAGTCTGTACCTCTGAGATCTGGACGTAGCTGAACCCTGATAGGACGAATAAACTCAGACCACGAGTGTATGTGAGTGGAGCAGAGGGTTTCGAGTGGGCAGTGGAGGGCAATACTGGCTGGTGCTAAATATTCCAGTAAACACAAAATCTGCTCATAGTGCTGGCAAGTCACCTTAAAACGATCCTTCAGAGAAATACAGCTACCGTTAACCTTGACCAGCTACATGATAAAAGCAGAGGCTCCTGGCATGGCTGATGTCAATTTTTCTTCTAATTACAAATAATAATGAAAAGAAACTATCCAACCGGTTCTTGTAAACAGTGTGGTCTCGTTAGCAGCCAGTAACCTCCATGAGTCACTTCCATCCAACCGATGAAAAGCACTTACATAACGTAATGGCTTAAAGAACACACATGCTGCGTCCAATAACGAAATTAAATGCAGCCATGCTACTCGACTAAATCAAATAGCCGCAAGATCCTTTTCAAACGTAGTGACATTACGACGTTAAACGGCACTGCTCGTTGCTATTCCCTGGCCCACCTGCAGGAGGCGACACAGGGCGGCCGTGTGAACAGGGGAATGGGGGGTAGGGTGATTATATCACTGAGCGCGGAGCAGCCCTAGCCCACACGTCCTGTGTTTGGGGAGTCTGGGGGTGCCCCGGGTCGTACCACTGGAGGAGTTGGGCAAAGGGATGGCCAGCATGTACCACCACCTCCCAGAGGGCGCTGGAAGAAGACCACTACCCTCACCCCCCCCCCCCCTCTCCATTTTCTCCTTTGGTTTCTCCTTCTTCACATTGCGTGTTCCTTTCACACACCTGATGTGTTCTTTTAAGACATGTTTCTCATCCTCGCCCACTCTCTTCTGCTTGTTTCTTATTGTATATATGTAATGTTGTATTTGGTCACATTCCAGAACCTTCTTTCATTATGTATTTTTTCTGCTTTGATATTTTCTGATCATATTTTACTATTTAAGTTTTTCTTGTCTTTATCACAAACATGTAGCCACATAAACACTTGAAAACTTACACACACACACACACATACACACACTTTTTCTCCTCTCATCCTTTTCTTAGTACTACTTAGTACAACCTTAGTTTTTTTTGACATGTTTAGTTTGAATTTGGAGTCCACTGTCTACAGCTGCCCTGAATTCGATCAGCTCAGAGCAAAACGACAGACCTTCATCCATGTCACCAAAATTCATAATCAGTTCCTCTGACCTACTGAGGACTTTGCTATGTGAACACTGCAATAAAAGCATGTTTTCATGTAGGTCAGACACGATTTGGGGTTATAAAACTACTCAGAGTCTGTCCCTACTTACACCAAGAACATGGTACATAGAATAGTTTACAGCTCCACTGCTACAATACTACAACAGACTGAAGAGCAACTGAAGTCCTCCAGTTGATGTTATTCTTCTTGTAGAACATTGTATCAAGACCATAAACACTGACAGACTTTTGTGTGTGCTATGATGGTGCATGCGTGTGTGTGTGTGTGTGTGTGTGCAGCATACTCCACGCCAAGCTCCACAGCTCCCAACAGGTTTGTCAGCATCGGAGCACGGGACAACTTTCTAAACATCCCACAGCAGACGCAGGTATGAATACACACATTCTCTCTCTCTCTCTCTCTCTCTCTCTCTCTCTCTCTCTCTCTCTCTCTCACACACACACACACACCTACCATTCCCTCTTTTACAGATAAAGAACTGACCACATGATCTATAAATGACTATGACCTGACAAAGTGCTACTCAAATACCACCACCAACACACACACACACACACACAGAGCATAAATCCGACCACATTACATTTCATTTGCCTGCGGTCAGTGGAGAGATGTGCTAGGAGCCAGATGTAAGTTTCTATGGCGCAGGCCTACAGAGTGATGCTCCTGTTCAAGTACATGATACAGGCCTACAGAGTGATGCTCCTGTTCAAGTACATGATACAGGCCTACAGAGTGATGCTCCTGTTCAAGTACATGATACGGTATGTGACAGGCGTCCCACAGCTACTGAGCTCCTCCTCTCCTCTGCCTGCTTTATGGCTGCCGTTAGAGATGGAACCGCCAGTTAAGCACCAGTGTCTTCAGTGCAGGCATGCCTTCCCTATCGGATCTTCCTGTCTGTGTATGTGTCTGTCGCTCTCTCTGTTTCTCTCTCTCTTTCATAGTGAGGTTTTATGAACAGCTGAGTGTTTTTTTAAAGATGGACATTTAACACAAATCCATGGTGTTTGAAAAGTTCTCTTGAACACACACATAGTCTTTCACACTTGTACATGCAATCATGTGAATACATGCACGCACACGTGTATATACTGAGACTTGGGATGGATACCAGATGGACACTCACTGACAAGTACTGGATAGTATAAACTTGTCAAATTTTCCTGGCCTGTGAGAAAAAGGCAGACACAGGAAGGGAGAATCCTGGAATCCTGGGAGAAATAACTGTGAGAGAGGGAAAGAGAGAGAGAGACAGAGACAGAGAGAAAGAGTCACGTCTCGACTGTCTGGTTGCCCCCAGCAACCAGACATGATGTCATAGGCAGTTGAACATGAACTTAGTGGGGAGTGGGCGTAAGAAAAAAGGGTGGACTGGACACTGCCAAGGATTAGAGAGAGAGAGAGAGAGAGAGAGAGAGAGAGAGAGACAGGCACACAGCCTGACTAGCAGCTAACACAAACTTTGTCCCAGTACGGCAGATCTGCCAGCTAGCAAGTCAGTCCCTGTAGTGTCGTAACCTTTCCAACAACTTTCCAATTTGTCCTTTTCCTGTGGCCCAGAAATCAACACATTTCTTTACCTCCGTTGTACTAAAACTCCCAATCTTCACATGGAAAAGTAGCAAATCCTTATATAGACAGAAAAGCACATCCATTCCTTTGGGGATCTCGAAACAGTCCATATTTTCACTTACCTCAGCTCACACCACACCTGAATCAAGCAATTAAGAACATGGTATACCTGGTAAAGTTATGCTGGGATATGGAACAGATCGAAAAAGGTGGAAAGTGAGGAAACTGGACTGAAAAATACTGCTGTGAGTGAAACGTGAATAGGTAACACGGCCTCTCTTGCACCCTAGTGGTCAGCTTGGGTATTGCTTCCCCCAGAGAAACGCTTCTGTAGTGTTGTAGATGTTTCAAAACATCTACAAAAAATCACAACGCCACACTAACGCCTCACAAGTTAAGAGCTTAAAAGCCACTTGTAGCACAGTGTGGTATCTTCAAAAGCCACTTGTAGCACAGTGTGGTATCTTCAATCAATGCTGTCACACCACGAGTAGCCTGAATTTCAAGAGAGGTCACACATTTCACAACACAACTAGATTTGTTAGTTTCACTGGGGAGCTCAGTGAAGTGGAATCAGATTGTTGCTTACCAGCGGTATTATACACCTGTATTTAAACATGCTCGGCTGACTAACTTATGAACTAATGATGTTTTCCTTTCGGTTTCTGTTGTTTTTCAGTCTTGGTTCCTTTGACAAGATCTCTGATACATACAGACACAAAGTCTGTAACTGAAAAGCAAGGTATGGACCACTATTAGCAAATCACTTACACACATCCCGATCGACTAAGACCTGCACGGATTCCAAAACCTTCAGCACAAGCCCTTGAATGAGAAAACTCTAGAAAACTGACTTGTGATTTTTCAAAAACTGGAAAACTTCTACAGGATTCAGAAAATCTGGAAAAAAAAAAAAACAAAAACAAACAGACAACAAAAAATTTAAACTGGAAACCAACAGTACAAACACCAGGAATGGATGATGTTTGGAAATCAGAAAAAGATTGGTTTCATAAAGGATGAATCGGAGACATCTCCCTAAGTTTTCAATATGTTACCAAGGCAACCTGAATATTGACCAGTATTGTTTTTTTCATCCTTTATTTGTTTTCAGTCATCCACCAAGCATACGGCGTTGGCCAAGAGAGTAAACGTTTGCTCAGTTATACACTTTGAGCTGATTGGTTCAGATTTAGTAACTACAATACCAATCCAAATTAAGAAAAGGATGAATCTGAACTGCACCCTGAACTATGTCATCCATATTGTCCCCATTGATTGGTCAGTGGTTTGAACATGCCCAGGTCCATGCAACTGATTGGACCAGGTCCAATCAGCATCACTTTGATTCGTTCTGCCAAGCATGCCCAGCTTTGGATTGTCCAATCAAAATGACCATTGCTGTCTAATTATGTTTGACTTTTCTTAAAAACCATGACTGTACCTGTCCCTATAGAAACACACTGACAGGGAAACACAAAGGTCACATTTGGTGCACAGTTTGCTCCATACACGTATCTTCTGCACTATTCAAGCGAAAGTTTGATAATGGATGATGAGATCGTTGGCCTCCCTTTTGTGTGGGGGTCAGAATCCTGTGATCAGTACTGGGAACAGGGCAGAATAACTTTTGGGATAAAAGGTTTCTTCTCTTTTTCTTTTGGCAATCAGGCTGTCAGAGTATAATAGGCTGGCCTTGGCAACATCCCACACACACGCACAGACATACACACACAAAAACAACTAATCTAGCAATACATCACAGAGAAAACCACCACGTACGGAGCATTTACAACTGAGTTTACACAAGCTTGTTGTTGGGTTATCAGTTAATCACAATAACATCAGCATTAGCAATAAACTGAAGACAGTGATACATTAGCAAAGAAAGTGTGTTATAAAGCCTTTATAAATGCAGTTTCACTGGTTGGTGTTCATCTGCTATGTCAAGCTTATGTCAGTGCTATGGCAGGCTTATGTCATGAGGAGTCATTGCACAGGTGTTGTTATGATGCATTTATGAAGGTATTATGGCACTTGCCATTGCAGTATGTACCACCAATCTTCTGTTTCAGTGATACTTTGTCAGAATCTTAACATCAGTAGGATCTTCAGAAAAGGGATTTAATTTTACCTTGCTGACATTGGCTATTTATTTGTTTTGCAGTAGTTTTTCTCATTCTCATCCTAGATTGTTTTAACTGGTTTTATTTTGTGTCATCTGGGTTTTGGCAAAAGATTGAATTGCATGTGAGTTTAGCGTTCAGGTTTGCTTTCAGCTCCTTTCACACATTACAGTAAGACCAGACCCTGCAGTTTCTTTCCCCAAAACAACAGCATGATGATAAAATCACCACCACTCTTGTGATTTCTTGAGGTTGTTTCTATAGCAACAGCCACCTCCATTCATACTACATCCCCCTGCCTGGTCACACTAAGCACAATTACTCACCTCTGGTCCAAGACAAAAGTTGTTCTTCATATTTCTGACCTAATTTCCTCTGTGCAAGTAGTTTGTATTTTGGTTCAGCAGTTACCACTTATGTTTACAGAGTCCTCCTTACCGTATTTGATATAAGCCATTATTACATATAATTCTGAATGGAGTGCACACACACACACACACTGACACATTATCACTGCACTATGACACACGACTAAAACCTTTACATGGTCAAAGTGAAGTCTGGCCCATTTTAATCCATTATGTTTCTTTTATTTAATTAGGATATAAACAAACCAGTAAGAGCATTAATGTCATAGCCCAGTGTCACTGCATACGCTCAAATCCACTGAAATCACAAAATAACTGGACTGCCTGGCTGTCAGTCACATGTCAGGGATTCTCATTGGCTGAGACCAGCTCATTGCCCACCCCTTCTTTGCTCTTCCAAGATTCCGATCCAACTTCAAACCATGTGTCAAAAGTGCCTCTGTATTCCCCTCTATATGCAACCTGTCTGGCATTGAATTCAGGGTCCGTGCTCTGTGTATAAGCTACAACATTAATGTACAATATGTATCAAGGCTTAAAAAGAAGCAGAACATAGGAGACTGGAAACATCACATTTATAAATATATATTACGCAGACTTCATATCATACTCATATGTGCTGTATATATATGGAAATATGTATAGTAGCTCTTCTGTGAAATACGGCAGTCTAGTTATTTTTTGACCTTTCTCCTCAGTCAATGATATCACCTAGTCCACAAAGACACCCATATAACATGTATGTTTAAGCACCCCTAACCCAGGCCTGTAGGTAGAATGATGCACAATTCGATCAATAGACAGGTGAATCAAAGAAGTCATTGAAACAATGGTTTTCTTTGTTGGGAAAGTATTAGTATTTAGTGAAAAGAGAGGTATTTTTTTTGGAATGAGCAGTGTGTAATGTGTTGGGTAGATATGTTAGTCTGTATGAAAACTTTAAAAACGCAAAAATATACTTTTTGGTTTTTCTTCTTCAAGTCCACTTGTCCTGGACTCTAAACTCAAGGGCCATGAACAGTATCCCAATCTTTGTAAATTTTGGGGGGAAATTTTATTTTTCATTTTAACTTTTCATTTACCTTACCTTTTTTTTTTTAGCATTTTATTTGTAAACTTTTGTTTTTAAGCTATTGGGGAGGGCGGGCATAAAGAACAATTTTACAAATTGTCAAAACAACTATGTATTAAGATATGTTCCTGGTGCTTGTTTCATATATATGAAAGTACGCTGAGTTTACCATATGAGAATAATTCTAAACAAAGACTGTTTTTCTTCAGACACACAGTAGGAAGTGCGTTAGTTCCTTCTTTTTTGTACTCACTTGGGGAGGGGTTCGTATTTTTCTAGGTTGTGACAAAAGGCATTTTACCTCAACCTTTAAGAAAGAAATATTCCACATTTAATTCCTTAAACTATACCTCCTAAAAAAAAAAGCAAATAACAGAATGGATTCAAAGCAGAGTACATTATGACCGTCTTTCACTCACCACCAACAGTCTTTGTTTTCATTAACATCCACATTTCCGTTGCTTTCAGAGACAAGATCACCTTAATCTGGGGTTTGTATCATCATTAAGTCATACTTTTTCTTTTTTTACTGTAAAATAAGAAAAAAGTACTTCTGAAGCAAAGTGTGTTACCTTGGTGATGATTTCAGAAATGTTGTAATGTGAGCCAAGTATTTGTAGAAGTTCTTGTAGTTTTAGACAATTGCTCTCAGTGCAGATGGGTTCTTGGAAGAGAAGGAATGTTCCAGAGACTGAACCATGTTGAAGAATAACACTTAGACGGGCTCCGTCCCCAGTCCTGCCCATATGAACACTTTCCCTTTGTAAATGATCCTTCATAGTGCTCGTGACGTAGTGTCGTAGTAAGCATTTAAAGGTTGTTCCCTTCAAAGTGCCTTTTGTTCACAGACTTCATCTTGTAAAACATGAAAGCCCAATTCTTAAAATGGTAAATGAAAAAATGTGTTTTCCCCACCCCATGTTCCTTGTTCCTTTTTCAAGCTTTTCGAAGCCGTATATATAGTATATAGTAAGACAGAAAATGGATGTGATTTAGTTCTTTTTATCGTTCAATACAGAAAAAATATAAAAGCAAAAAAAAAAAAAAAAAGAATTCTGCTACTTCTCTCTCTTTTCCTCTGTGTTCTTCTCAGTGTCTCCCTCTCTCTTGCGTTACTGGAAAAGTCGTTAAAGATGTTGGTCTTATCCTGTCCCACGCCCAACTTGCCCACTGCAGCCACTTATGGTGGAAGGGTTGGTAGGGGGTAAAAAAGAGATGCGAACCCCTTTTTTTCCCTCCCCTTTTGAGCAGAATCTCTTCAGCTCATGGTATCTCTTTTGAGCAGAATCTCTTCAGCTCATGGTATCTCTTTTGAGCAGAATCTCTTCAGCTCATGGTATCTCTTTGTCTGTACGCTTCTTATTGCTATGCCATACGGATCTGCCCCATTCCTTCAGCTTCTCCACTCTACTGCTAGTGTAAGTGAAAATGTGAGCCTTTGGGCTTTGCGGGGTCAGCTCAAGGTACAGACTGTCTCCTTTTTCCCCTGACCCTAGGAACAGTAAAACTGATCTCAGGTCAGAGCAAAAAGAGCCAGGCTGCGCTAACAGAATTGTGGGTTAAATGATAGGAATCTTTTTTTTGTTTGTTTGTTTATCGGGTTGTGATTTCTGTTGTGAACGTTCTTTTATTTGGGGGTACCAAGTTGTGGTGCGCTGATGTGTTTTTGTTTGTTTGTTTGTTTGTTTGTTTGCTAACAGGTAATTTTATAACACCAGTAACTTTGCTGTAAGTACAGGATACCAGGAAGTAGAATACAATGTGTGACCCCCCCCCCCCATTTAGTTGTTTTTAATTCAGTTTTGCACTTAATTTGAAAAGGGTTTAAGTCTTTCTGTCTGGATACAGTATAGAGGTTTCCTTCCAGGGGAACCTTAAACCATTAAAAGCATTTAATCATAAAAAAAAACTATTGACTTTAAGAACTATTGATGACTTGCTTAAAGCAACTTATCAACAGTCTGATAAATATGAGGTAACACTCAGATATCTTACACAGGTCACACTTTATAGAATTATATAGATAGGTGTCCTTTAGGATTTTTGTTTTTTTGTTTTTTTTATCCAATACATTTCAATATGTGTCACTTCACAAACATGAGGTCATGAAATGGCCCATTTTTATTGTGGTCTTACAGAAAGTTGAAAATGTAAAACAACTATCATCTGTGTGACTGTGGACCAATGCATAACTCTACATCTAGATTTAGTGAAGATTTCAGATTTCACGAAATTTCTAAAGATTTCAGAAGTGTTTTCCCTATAGGTTTTCAAAAATGTTTCCAGTTCCCTCATGATATCTGTCTGTTGTTTTTATAATAATACATTTTGTTTTGCTTCCAGAAGTTTCCAAGCTTCAGAACCTTACATGAAAGAGTAACAATCCTGTCTACAGAATTTATGTTGTAATTGCACCCCCTAGTGGATCCCTGGTGTCCTGCACTTCCAAAAAAGGCTCCCATTTCAGCTAGCAGCCCCCTCAGAGCCCACTGGCAAATGTGCATGTGTTAACTACAGATTCTTTTCCATTATAAAGAATAAAAAACAGTTTGTAAAGAGCAGCAACTGGTTGAATAAATGATGTTCTTGACTGTCCAAAAGCACTTGGATGCAGTTTTTTCCCTCTACAACAATGACATGTTTTTCCATGTAAATGAAGGTAACTGAAATCTTACTGGTTGCATTACAGAGCATTTTCACTTGTGAATCGCATTCAGGTGCAGCAGCAGTTTAAGAAGTAATGACCCATGGAGAATATTATAAAATATTGAACATTTTAATATATGTTTATATGATTCTACACAGAAGTGTTATAATCTGCATTTTTTATTTAAAAAAAAACAAACCTTTGACAGTCTGCTGCACTAGTCAAGCAGAGCTGTGTGTAATGGCACAAGAAGGAGAGTCATCATACGAGTGCACATATACAAACCTAGCAATGAACGCATCTCTGCAAATCTGATGTCCATTCACCGTTAAAAAGAGGGAATGGTAGGTTTTTTATGTTTTCTATCAGGATGAAAATAACACCCCTTTGTGTGAGACAGTCTGAGCTATAAAATCAAATTTATGTTAGCACAGAATTTACTACTCCAAGACAAGTACTACCACACATGATACCAAGATTAACTCGCTTAGAAAAAAAACAGATTTAGCTTCACTGGGCCTTTAAATTCAGTGAAAGAAAACATGTTCTGAGCATGTATTTCTGTATCCCAAAATCACTGCTGAGCTTACTGACATCATAGTAAACCTACAACCATCATGTCTGGAATGAACACACAGGACAGAAGATATTGTAAACCATGATTCTGCTAATTACATCTTGGGGAACCACAATTCTGCAGTTAAGTACTTCTGAGCAAAAAGAAAATATAAAACTGCAGCTCTCATGACTGTATCTATGTAGACTCACCTGATGGCTGTAGAGGTTTCCTATTGGGGAGTCCTGAAATTTTACAGTTTACAAAATTTAAAGCACTTGCTCCAAGCAGTAAGAGAGCCGTGGGTTTTACAGGCGTGCAGCTTAGATGCTCCTGCCGTTTTGTGGTCACAACCAATCCGTGCCCAGGCTCAGTACTGTTGGGGTTTTTTTTAAACAATAAACTATTGTTATTATTTTTCCTTAGCATACCCCATTTAGCTGCTGCAGAATAATTAAACATTAGGTTTCTGTAAAGTTGTACATTAATTGTACATGAATACATCAGATTCAGAAAAGTTTAATAACTTTAATAAAGTATTTCTTATGTTGGCTTGGGCTTGGAAGGAGAGGTCATCATATCTCAGAGAGCAGAACGGAGAAGCTATGAATTACACCACTTACAACTAAGATAACAGCAAGACTCCATTTAATCATTATCTTTACACAACAAAAACACTGATTAGCTTAGCTAGGGTATATACATTTTTTTTTATAAAACAAACAAACAAAAAAAAAAAACTCTTCCATGATGGGATTTAAATCTTGCTTGCTAGACAAAATTAAAACAGATCTAGCTCATTACTGTTTGCTGAAGACCCTCCCAGTCTTCCTCAGTGGGGAATGTCCACAGGAATTAGACTTGCTTTAAATTAACCTTAAATGTCAATTAAGATCAAATCAAGATCTTCTGTCACACCAAGACGAGCTCCGATTTTCACAGAGCATGAAGTTCACGCGTCGTTTACTGGATATGGTCTTTAGATCGTGGTGATGCCATTGTCCACAATGACCAACATGGTGAATCAAATAGACTTCATCTTGTTCATTACTATGGCAACATCCGTTAGAATCCATTCCAAGTTCTATGACATCAAAATGATCCACTGACAACTACGTAAAAAAAAAATACATAAAAAACTTGCTTACTATTAGCCACATCTGATTTAGCCTTTAATTGGTGTTTGAAAAACTTTCCAACTGCTCTTTGATTAAACACAATCTAAAATTACATGTAAACTGATTCCAAGTTCATTTTGCACCATTCCCATAACTGTGCTTGCTCTCAGTCCAGTTGTGCCATTGGTCTGTTGCTTGAACTTGCGAATATAGGTACTATAAAATATAGAATACAGGTACTATAAAAGCACCTTTTCTATGTTCAGCTTTCATTTGATTAATTATTTGAAGTATTTCTGGACCATAAAGGTTTGAAGCATGTTATAATTTGGCCTAGTGCACGGTATGTTGCTGTGTGTGTGTGTATGTGTGCGTGCGCGCGCGCGCACACACACACACACACACACACACGAGTGCACAGATTTATTATAAAGACCATCATCTATTCGCAGAATGCTATACTGTAATTACTGTAATGCTATACTGTAATTACTGTAATGCTATACTGTAAGTTAAAGACAAACTAAGCAAGTGGAGTGTGGAGTGAATCCACACACAGCACACGAGGCCAACGCAGGCCTCCTGTAACACTCATGAGTGTAGCTTCCACACCAGAGAACAAAGCCATGAGCACTGTCAGTACTAGCACTGTCAGTACTAGTTCATCACAATTCAAAGCTCAGAGGGGGAAAAAAAATCTGACTGTGTGCACGCGCACTCTCACACACACACACACACACACACACACACACACTCACACACTCACACACACACACACACACACACACACAAACAAACCATAAAACACGTTCACTCTTTTGAACAGATTGAATTCATGTACCCTCGTGTGCATCTACAGCCGAGCCCAGTTTTATTAATCTTTCCTCTAACTGACTGAAATAATGGTAAGACTTGTGTCTTATGAGGATGGAGCATGTGTGTAGGGAAGTGAAGGGGCGGGGCTTGGGGAGGGCCGAGCAACTGGAGACGCCTCATTCGTCCTCAAAGT
Source organism: Sternarchorhynchus goeldii (assembly GCA_028565775.1). NCBI lineage: Eukaryota > Metazoa > Chordata > Actinopteri > Gymnotiformes > Apteronotidae > Sternarchorhynchus > Sternarchorhynchus goeldii. Next base: position 9,329,295 of record JAOXYF010000014.1, on the reverse strand, counting down.
TCTGATTGAGCAGGAAGTTGGCAGCCAGATTTTCGTTTTTCTCGCAGGCAAAGTATGCTTGCACCACCAAGGCCTCTGGGAATCCCAGCGCTTTTAACTGGAGCGGTTAAAGAGATGCAGAGAGAGAGAAAAGAACAAAACACACATTTTAACAACACACAGTACAAAAGCAAACTATCCCAAACACTACAAAGTATTTTAAAATATCTGCATATTCTACAGAATAATTCATTAAGGGAAGACTGGCTGTACAGAATTGTTTGCGTCTTTTTTCAGTTTTTCTTTGAAAGTTGAAGATCACTTAAAGACTTTTAATTGTACCCTTTTTCTCATTCCTTCTCACACACACACACACACACACACACACACACACACACACACACACGTATAAGCACATGATGTCTGGTTCCTCACCCTTTCAATGGCTTCTTTCTCCTGTGCCGTAACCTGGATGTAGTTGACAGGTGCACCCTCATCACCCATGACACCAAGGTCGGCTTGCTCCGCCCCTTCCAGCCCCTCCCCCTCCCCTTCTCCTGGTGGTGCGTTCAACATCTGAATGAACAGTTCCTGGTGTCGGCTGATATGCTGGAGACGAGAAGCAACCAAACACAAACGCAACATGCACAAAATCAAAAGTAAATGTTTAAACTCCATAGGTAAAAATGTTTATAACGTGTAAAACGTAAGAAAAATTCAAAGTTCTAGTTTAAAATAAATAAACAGGTATTTTTTAATTATATAGCATTCTGCGTTCTGTAATACAAAAAAAACACGAGAGTGTTCATACACTGATCCCTGGTGCAGAATGCGATGACAGACCTACCTGACCAGCAAACAGTAGCAAGCAAACAATTAAGCTTCCAAATTAGGAATCAGGAACACAAGTGAAGGTGTTAAAAACGTGTGTCGAAATGAAAGCATTAACAGATGAACTGGCTTCTGCTGAGCTGCTGTGTGGTGCTAAGCCATGTGGAGTGATAAGTGCAGCACTGCAGAGTGCGAGGGTAGGAGGGCGCGAGGGTAGGAGGGCGCGAGGGTAAGAGGGTGCAAGGGTAAGAGGGTGTGTGTGAGCGTTACCTGCAGCAGCTCAGGGTTCTCCTGGCCCAATTGCTGAAGCAGCGAGTGCAGTAAGGAGGGGTTCTGCTGAATCACCTGCCTCATCGTCTGGAACTGTGGCTGAGAACGCAGGAACTCCAGAGGGTTCTCACCTACACGAGGAAGCACACAGCTGACATTTCTTATTCATTTCAAATGAGAGTGTAAAAGCTTTCCATGCAGCTCCAAAAACCAAACGCTCCAGAAAAGATTATCTGAAGATCTTCATTAAACTTGGCATTTATTCTCCTTCAGGCCATCTTTCGAAACGGTGTACTAAAATATCACCTTTGCTTTATTGTTCAGTTAGTATTTCATCAAATAAGCTCAATAATGGCACCTGGTTGAAAATGTAAAAGTGGGAACCACAAATGAAGACTGCAGTAAACCTTACAGGCCTTAACTGAGATAATGAGATACATGAACCATGTACTGAACTATGTATGAGATACATAAACTATGCATTTCCTGAGGGTCATCTTTAGCAGTGATGGACAGCTTATTCAGAAGGTTGTAATTGTTTTTATACTGTGTCTACAGAATCTTCTTTATAAAAGGGGTTTCCAGTTTCCTCAAGCCTATGAGGCTTAACATGGTCATGGTCTCCCTTCTCACCTTCCAACTCAAAGCCCTTCCAGAGAAGAGAGACCAGCGCACTCACCCTCCGCAGGCTGCGTGGCTGGAGCTGGGGTGCCCGCGGCCGCCTGCCGCGTCTCCTGCACAGGGACCGCCGGGATGCCCTGGAACAGGCGTGTGTTAACAGTCAGAACCCTTCAGGATGATCAGCACAGTCTTACCAAGATCCATCACAGAGCTGTCAATCAGTGAAAGCTAATGGCTTAACATTATTTAAATGAAAACACTCTAATCAGTGCATGTTGGTTATATTTATCTTTTTTTTTAATAAAATTTATAAAATACTGGCATTTTACGTGTAAACACTCTTCCCCTCTAGCAGTTTCTCTGTCCTGGTGGACAAAATCTGCACTGTTTTATGATGATACTTGATTTCAAAGACAAAGATTTTATGTGCATATTCAACTGCTATTCAGAACAAGTCTTCTTCTGACTAGCAGTAAGATATTATGCAATTATAAAGGGGTGGCCAGAAAGAATGCCTGAGCAGAAATCCCTCACATTGAGCAGGTACTCCACAGCACGGTCAGGGTTATTAAAGCTGGCCCTCAGAGCGGACACCACTCTTTCTCTTTCATAGCCCATAGACATGATCTCTTTTAGCATAGTCTCATACTCCAGCCCCGTGACTGAAACACACACACACACACACACACACACACACACACACACACACACACACACACACACACACACACACAAGATTTAGATCACAAGGAAATTTATACATATGGATAAATGATTAGCCACTGAGAATAAAAATGCATAATTCTCCTCAAATAATATAACGTAACTTTCTAAATATGAGAATATACATATTTCTGTTATGAAACTTGATTTACCCCTTGGCTTGGCTTTAATTCTATTCAATCAGACCTGTATATACTGTTGATTACCTAGTGTTGAAGAAGAATCCTCCTCATCTTCACCCAGGCAAGGACTGAGAGAGAGAGAGAGAGAGAGAGAGACAGAGAGAGAGACAGAGAGAGAGAGAGAGAGACAGAGAGAGAGAGA
>JAOXYF010000014.1:9294703-9326392 GCA_028565775.1 Sternarchorhynchus goeldii | reverse complement strand
GAGAGAGAGAGAGAGAGAGAGAGAGAGAGAGAGAGAGAGAGAGAGACAGAGAGAGAGAGAGAGAGAGAGAGAGAGAGCTCAAATGATCACATGTGCTACCGTTTACAAAAACACTTTTTATACACCACCTTCTGTTGTCTTGGATTCCATTTCCCAAAATATTCCAACACTGATCCACTGTTACATGTTACAGTACAAAGACTGAGGAAAAACTCCTTTAATCAACAACCTGCAGACAACCGTGTTTCTGAGAACCAATAGTGCTGCCTGAGGAAGTGAACAAATTATTACATTGTTATTATTATTATTGTTGTTGTTGTTGTTATTATTATTAATACACCTTATAGCAGTAGTCTTAATCAAGTTCTTACTGTTCCGGGCTGTTGGATGGAGAGACTGTAGCCGGAGGGTCAGTTGGGGAGTTGTCCTCGTCCGAAACAAAAGGTATAGCAGCAGACGTGGGAGGAGGAGGGGGTGAGGATGAGGAAGGTGTTGGTGCGGGAGCGGATTTTGTCGACGGCTCGGGTGCTGCTGCCTGCTTTGGCTACACAAGGTTGTCAGAGAAACCACGGTTATTGATGGAAAAAGGACGTGAGAACCTCTGAGAAAGAGACCTCAAATTCAATCAAACTCAGTCATGGGTTTGACATGTCCTGCCATATATATTAAAGCAGAATTCTGTAGGAATGTGTGCAACATGTTATAGAATCTCTGTGTGGGAGTGGGCATGTTCTACACGCACCGGCACAGGAGCATGTTACAAAACCTCTGTGTGGGAGTGGGCGTGTCCTACACGCACCTCTGTGTGGGAGTGGGCGTGTCCTACACGCACCTCTGTGTGGGAGTGGGCGTGTCCTACACATATATTTTGTAGAACCACTCAAACAAGTGACAGGGACATTCAAAGATCTGAAAACATCCTTTACACTTAGTAACACCTCAGTTCATGGGTCTACCATGAGAAAACCAGCATGAAACTGGTATTAAAATGAAGGTTTCCATGAATGAAACCACTCTACACACACACACACACACAGGTTTACAAAAGATGAACTAGATGTTCTACACCACTACTGGATACCTACTGCGTAGAGAGAACATATTTAGGTAAATATAACAAACCCTCACTACAAAGAGATTACACCTTGCTTCACAGCAATAACCCAACGCACAGGTCACCAGGTCAAAAACAAAGTGGCTCAAACGGAAGGAGGTCTATATTTTAGAGTGGCCTGACCTCAATACCATTAAAACGTTGAGCTAATGTCCTGACACTGGCTACCCAAACAAGGCTAAAATAAAACAAACTGAAACAGTCTTGTGCAGAGGAATTTGCCAAGTCCTTCCTAACCGCTGTGTAGTACAGATCATCACAATCATCACACTCAAGTAGCACTGAGTAGATGTTGCTGGAAAAAAGAAGTCAATACTGTTACTAAATAGGCTTCATATATTTTTTTTTGAACAATCAAAGAATAAACATGTCCCACTGTAAAATGTTGTTTGTGTGTGTGTTCGCGGTTTCTGTTTTTCCATTATGATTTAAGTTATACGATTGTATTCATGCAGAAATCAAGGCGATTCCAAAAGTTTCACAAACTGTAGGGATTATATTACAGATTGCAGTCTGTTGCCATGACTACTATATAAAAGGTTTTAGATTTTTTTTTTTTTTTTTTTAAAGTGTATGTTGTTACCTTCGATACCATGACGACAACGAAGTTCTTCTCATCGATTTTGTACTCTTTTATGGGCGTATCATCTTGCAGAATTTTGCCTGCATATATCAGCTTCTGTCCTGAAACTGGAAAACTCTCTCTTCCTTTTTGTGCTTCTATCTTTTCTTTCAGTGCCTTTACCTAAGAAAAACAATACAACCACCACACAGAAGAAACGTCTTTGATTCTCTCTCTGTTTAAGTTCACAAGCAGTAACATTTTATTTGTCATGGACTGCTCCAATGTGAATTTTGTCTCTTTTTTTGGGTCATTTTAAGCAGACTTCTGAATTAGAAACTATAAAAGATGGGAAAGAAAAACCTGGAAGGAAAAAAAATCCTGTAAATTGCAATAGATAAGCAAGCACCGCTGTAATTTGCGTGTTAGCGTCCCTTAGCCTAGAGGACTGGAGAGCCTCCCCCGAGTTCAACAGCGTAGAAATCCATAATAAAACAGAATGAATTTTGGAATTTCTGAACAGTCATAATTAAGCAGGACGTGGGTTTTATGCCTGCGGAATGTGTAACGTTAATGTTAAGAAACCAAAACGTCTTACAATGTGCACCTTTCCGCGGTTGCTATTTATCTTGTTGATAACTCCATATTTATACTCTGAATGTAGCTAATCCAGAGATGGAGATTCGTGCCGATTTCCCTCCAACATAAGTGAGGCGATAAAAAATGCGACCACAATGAAAAATAAGTCTGACAATAAGCTGTTTTGATCTTGTTCTCTCGGTACGTTAAAAACTAAACCTGTCCAGACTGGACACTGTTATTATGCATTATGTAGGAGCGTTGTTGACGTTCTGTGTCATCGAGTAATTGAATGGGAAATCTGGAGGCTACGTGCAGCCAATTAGTGGGCGTTACATTCAAGTTGGAGAAAATGACAATACCGCTGCGAGCAAACGACCAAGTAACGCTAGACTGGGAAACACGAGAGCGATGCGGTGATGACAAAAATGGAGGCGTCGCACGTGGAAATGCTCTCCAACCGACACTGCCTTTCTATACGGAACAAACTCACGAAGGAGAAGTTACACTTACTGTTTGATCATCGTCGATGTCAATATGAATGGTTTGTTGTTGCAATGTTTTCAGGGTGATCTGCATGGTTGAAGAACACCAAAACGCGTCGTTTGTCCTATCAAGTGTTCTTTGTCCGAAACGTCAATCCTTTGTCCTTATAAATGTGGATTTCACTTATAGCAGATTCAGCAATAGTTTATAAACACTTAGCAGTGCAGTTTTTAGTTAGCTAGCTAACAAGCTAAACGCACGTATGTCAAGTACTTGCCTTCATCCTCTCTGTTCTTCTTCTGTTTATTTTTTCGGGTCTGTGTGGAAAGACGGACTGCTGCCACCACTGGCCTGGAATGTCGCGACACGCGCCAAATTAACGAAACATCCATTCCGATTCAGATCTGAAACCAGTTTTCTACTTAATTTCTTGTGGCGATAGACGTGTTTTCGTTATGGAAAACTGGTCTCGGATCAGTAAGAAACGGCGCTAATTCAGAGGGTCAACTTTATTTCCCATAATGCAATGTGGTCTCACTTCCGTTCCAGCAGTTTGTAAACACAGCGAAAGGGGAGATGGAGTCGTCAAGAGGTCTCACCTAAAAATATTGCCCAGCAGGATAACCAAGCCAAACATACATACAGTAGATGCCATGCGTGGGGTATTAATGTGCAAGGCTTAAATTAGCCTAGCAATTTTTTGCGACACTGAACCAGTTTGTTTTGTCTTTTCCGGCGAGAATTTGATCTCTAGCTAGCTAGCTGCTCGCTGGGTGTTAGTTTTTCTTTCTAACGTTAGCTGGCAGGCTGGCTAACTGGCTAGCTAAACACAGGTGTCAGTTAGCCGTTTTAAACGAACACAACCAGACGAAAACTGAACAGTGACTTGCGCGAGCAACCGTGGGTTGTCGGGGCTTCAGTCGCCAGACTGTCGTGGATTTTGACTTGACATCTTTTAAACTGTAGGACCAAGTAAATGGGGAATTGTCTGTCCTCACAGGGCGCCGACGACTTGTCTCTTCTGAACGAGTCTGAAGGTGCGAGTCTTCCAGGAGAGCCTCCGCCACCGTATCAGGTAACGTCCGACCGAGAACGGCTTGCTTTCAAACAAAGTGCCGAATAAAAATCTTTTAAAATTGCTGCCAATAGATACTTAATAAAGACGAATCGTTGACGCATCAGCAGTGTTTACAATTTCATCGAAAAAGCTAATAACGTCAGTCGATATGTCAAGGATGAGGATGGACTGAAAAATATTGTATTCTGTAGCTTCAGGATATAGGCGACTGTTAGGCCTAATCTTCATTACTTTGTTGACAAACAAACCTTCTAAATGCAGTTAGTTTTCACAATTATTGGTTGACAAATACCTGTAAATGTTATTTCATGGGAAAAAGAGATTTTCGTTTTTGTGAGCCTCATCCGTAGCAACAACAAACTAACGCAATCCAACCTTAATATGCGTGGCAGTTCCCGAGCTGAGCGGAATGTAGTGGGGGGATGGTGGGAGGAGAATCACACTCAAAGAGTAACTACCTGCTCCAACCACGTGTTTACATGTATGTATTTGAAGCAGATAGTTTTGGCGAGGGGGCGTGGCTGAGATCGACAAAATATGTACTTTTTAGGACTTATCTAGCACACTAGCTATCCACACATGTGCTTCAGGTGAAGGTTTGTCAGCTAGTTCATCGGGGATCTATGGCTAGTCCCATGTCTTGGACTTGTTCTACCTGCCAACACACCTGAGCCAGGTTGCCAGCACTTGATAAACTTGCTCAACTAGGAGCAGGGACAAAAGCTCAAATTGGACCAGCTGGCAGTCCTTAACAGCTGAGCCGGGCACTGCTGCCTTCTGTATTGTGTTCCGTTGGACCAAAATAATTTCAGTCACTGAATATAAGTAACTGTGTATTAGATATGTAAACAATGTGTTTTAAACCAGTTTGGCAGTGAATTCAATTTGCGTCTGAAGACGACTACCACCAACCTTCGCCGCAAAACAGTGGGAGGAAAGCGTATGAATAAAGCCTAAAATATTTTTTCAAGGGTGCATACTTTCACATCCGTGCACATGATCAATAGATTCACAACGTAGCCTTTTGAATCAATGCGACGTTTTACCCCTGTTCTGAACAGTAGACGTCAGAAACGGCTGTGGTTTGTCCTGACTACAGTTACGTTACACATATGAATATACCCAAGTATGTGAAGCTTTTGGTTGTGGTTTTTATCGCTGTTCTGGTGTAAAGAAATGACACCTCAGGTGTAACAAAATCAATATTTCCATAAAACCCATAAAGCAGACGCACGTTCATGAGCTTCGCTGATAACTTGTAACGGCAAAGTCGATTGACCAAGAGACTCGTTTAACTGTTTAGTTACTAATTATTAGGGGGGAAAAAAAGCACAAACTATTGTATCTTGTTTGCGTAGTTGTGTTCATAAGCCACCGTGTATTGTAAAGTAACAGCTACGGTCTATATTTAGCTGTCTAAAAGTCAAAGTCATTGAATTAGTTTGCATTGAAATTGTGCTTCATTGAGCCCAAGTTTAGGCTCCGTTCTGTATACAGTTATCAGAATCGGCCTCAGGCTGACAGCGTGTTTCCTAATCAGTCTGGAGTTTTTCCTTGTGATGTATTTTGTTAAAGTCACATGCTTCATCCAGCTGGACACAGCCAGATATTATCAGGCCAAGCTGGTTTTTTTTTTTTTTTGGTTGGTTTTTTTTTTTTGGTTGTTGTGAAATACAGACATGATTCAGCTCGTGTTTTCCACAAACAAATTAATGCCTTTCTGAATTTCCATCAATAGTATTAGACATTTTACATGTAAATTAAATATCAAATTGATCATTTTAATCTGAAATTAAAGACTAAGCATGACACACACCCCCACCCCCGTCGTTATGTTGTTATTATTCATTTCCTGCTTTGGTCATTGTAATCAGTGTTTAATTAAAGGACCCATTCTAATTCTCGTATTCACTGATATTCTAAGCTTGTCTGTTACCCAAGTTCCAAATAATGCTGGTTCCTTTGTACATGATGCAGAACCAGAGGTCATAGTATGACTCGGCATATCCTGGAGATTATGGAGATTAAAACTTTTGCAAACATGTCATTCTTTTAAGAAAAAGTAAAATGCCTTAATGTTACTCTATTGTCCATTATCAGACAACCACCTCACCAGGACAGAAACAAGCAGTGGAATTTGGAGGAGACCAGATGAGACCCATAGCAGTGCAACCTTAGATTGTGTCAAGTTCACTTTTGCTTTGTGTACAAAAGTAGTACTGATGATCAAATGCATCCTTAAGTACCTTAAACCATTGAATGTTTCTCTGGTCCTGGTTCTTTGGGTGAATTTCTTTTACATAATTCTGATTCCTGTCTTTAACTAAGGAATTACTCTTCTGTATGTTTGTTTAGGTTAAAGGTCAGGATTATTTTAGCATAGTATTACTTGAGTCTGGGCCAGTTCTCAGGCTACAGTTCTCATACAATACCTCTGTGTGTGTGTGTGTGTTTGTGTTTGTGTGGGCATGCACACGCTGCAGGAGAGGGTGCAGGTGCCTGTGTACCACCCCACGCCCAGTCAGCCCCGTCTGGCCACCCAGCTGACGGAGGAGGAGCAGGTGCGAATTGCCCAGCGCATCGGTCTCACCCAGCACCTCCCGCGGGGCATCTTCGACCCAGGCTCCGAGCCCTCCGACAAGAAGATCAAAGAGTCAGTACTGGCAGTCCTCCACAGACGCCTACGACAGCACTAATGTTTGGGAGAATATGGAAGGGAAAGTTCTGTGTGCATCATTATAGTTCTGATTATAACAAGTGTGTTTTAGCTTATAAATATTAGTATAGAGACTCTTCAGACAGAATTGCTACCTAGCAACAACCGCTTTCATCCACCACTGTTTGACTGGACAGTTAGTTTTATCCTGCTCATGATAAGAGATTGAGGTACTTTGTCTGAAAAATTAGCATTGTTTGGATAAATTATACATTCAAATTCAGAAGTATTTAGTATTAAGTATGTAGGTTTTTTTGTTGTTGTTATACAGTCATGAATTGAGGGAAATTACTATAGGATGTACAAGCAGCTTTGTAAAAACCCAGAGTCAGTATTTTGCAGTCGTGTTGCATCTGTAGCAGATGGCAGGCTCACGCGGGCCCTGTGGTGACCGGTGTGTGTGTGTGTGTGTGTGACACGTCCTCTCCGCAGGTGTGTGATCTGCATGCTGGACTTTGAGTACGGCGACCCGATCCGCTTCCTGCCCTGCATGCACATCTACCACGTGGACTGCATCGACGCCTGGCTCATGCGCTCCTTCACCTGCCCCTCCTGCATGGAGCCTGTCGACGCAGCCCTGCTCTCCTCCTATGAGACCAACTGAGCGTGCCTGGTGCCATGGAGACCGCCGGGGACGGGGGGGGGGGGTCGGCCAAGGGAAGGATAGTGGGGGTGGTATGGATGTGTGATCGTGTATGTGTGTGTGTGTGTGAGCAGCAGGTGTAGATCAGGAGTTAAGTGAGCGACAAAGTTGTATTGGGTGCAGGCACTAAAGCCCCTTGTTGATGCATTTTTAAGATGTTTTCTTAAAGCTTAAGATTTAATGTATAAGAGAATAGAATTTAACCAGACTGGGTTCATAGATGATGTAGATTTTTAAAAGATAAATATAGGTCCTGTTTAGGATAATCCTGGGCAGATTATTACAATTAAATGTGGTTTGGATTATTATAGGTTTCTTTCCTCCAAGCGTGCAATACATAGAAGAAGCCGTCCTTATCCGATTGGCCTTTTGACCCGCCTGTCACAAGTTTCTCCCGCTGAGGTTGTCCACTCGCCGAGCGTAAAGGGTTTGATGTGCTGTTTAGACGTCCAGTGATTCCTTAGGTCTCGTGACTGCAAACATCATACTGAAGCACATGACTCTCTAATTAGAGAGAATCATCAGCACTGCTTATTTGGAGCGCTTTAGTGACAGACAACATAATAATATCAAACTCAAACATGCCATCATTGGCCTGTTCACATTATAATCTGCTGCAGTCCATTTCTTGATATGAGGCTTTAGATTGAAGAAGGGCAGTTCCAGGCCTGGGTAAACACAGAGCTACACAGTTCAGTGTCTGTCTGGCACCATCACACCTGACTCAACTCAACCGGGCCCTCGCTGGGTTGAAATACGCCGCGCTAACGGCTAAGAAACACTACGTTGTACAGTGCACAGGGAGTTGCCTGTCTTTGGCACAGTCAGACTTCTAGGTAGAATGTTGACATGTACTTTGAATAATACTCAGAAGGCAGTCACCAGAGACGTCTTTTTTTGTGCAGGGCAGTCGGGGGGGAGGGGGGGGCGGAGTCAACAGCACTGTTTGATGGTTTTGCTGCTCAAACATACCTACTAACTCTGATAATCAACTGATGAGGTGAATCAGGTGTGTTAGAGTAGGGAAGTCACCAAACTGCTGGGCTTTAAAAGGTAATGCAAGCTCCTTACGTTTTTTGGGGTCTTTTTTTTGGCTTGTTTGTTTTGGTTTGGTGGATTGTGGGAAATGGATTCCTTTGCTGCTGTTCTGTTGGCTACCAGAGTGGAAGATATTCTTCTTGTGCTAGTTTATTGTGAGTTTCCATCATACAAAGCTTTGACCTTAATCAGGAGGACAGGGGAAAAAAAACAGCAGCCAAAACTGTTCTCAGATCAGCATAAGAGGGTTGTCTTCACACCTTTTTTTTTTTTTCCATATGGTTTTGCCTTTAAATATATTATACTGTTTGTCTCTATCCAGTCCGCTCTGCCTTGAGCTTGTGCTCTTGAACTATAACTTTTGTTTTTCTTTGTTTGTTTGTTTGTTTGTTTGTTTGTGGTGTTGTCATGTATGATCTTGTGATACTTGGAGAGAGGTTTCGATGATACAGTCGTATTTGTGCACCTTTTCAATTTTCTTGGCCAACCAAAAACCGACGTCGAGAGTTGAAGCTTTAAAGTCATTCCCCTTCCTTTTTGTAATGTTATTTGAAAACAGACAAGAAAGACTGATGTGTCATAAGAGCTTCAGCATTTTCTCAATTTTGATACCTGCTTGTTGTAACGTCTTTTGTATGTGTTAGCAAAACAAAAGAGAAAAAAAAAAACACAAAACCTTGTTTTCTGTTGTCACTGTATATCTATGCTAAAAGCAAAATAATTAACTTTTTTTAAAACCTTGTTTAAGTATAGGGCTGATTTAATCAGGTTAACCTTACTGAGCTGTGTGAGTAAATGCCACATAGGTTGAGAGTGTTAGAGCTTATATTCAAAAAATGCTCTCTTATGCCTGATTTAGGATCGGATTCTTTACTGTGCATACTACTCCGTATAAAAAATACTGGTTCAAAAATAGAACTCCCATGAGAACGTCTATGAATGCAGCGACTGAATTCAGCTTGACAAGAGTTGGTTTTAGTAGACGCTGCATTTACACATTTTGCTGTGATGAAATCAGAGGTCTGACATTTTTGTGTACTTTTTTTTTTTTTTTTAACTTGGTCAGGTTCCACGTGTTTAGAGAACAAAAGAAGAGAGGCTACGTAATTGAAATACGGAGTGAAAATGTGCGGTTGTTTGTCAGAGTAATTTGTAAGATGTGTCGATTGCATTTGATCTAAAGTTGAATATGCTTAGAAATGTAGCTCTGGCATAGCCTTTTTCTTAATGCAAAACGAAATAGCAAAACTCCTGTGAAGTACAATCACCTCTGTGTGACGTGTTTTTTCTTTAACCTGATTATTTGATGTGGTTGGTGCCGTATTGTCAGTTTGCCACAGATGTATGTAAATTCAATATGGCAAGCGTTCTTTGGGCCGTCAAATTTCGATTTTCTGTTCATTTATTGCGTGTGCAATGACAATACATTTTGTAGGAGTATTGCAGATAGCGTAGTAATAAATGCCAAATTCATTTTTATATTAACTTTTATGTGTGTGTCCTACACATTTATGATATTACTTACTGGCATCTGTGAATGTACTTCTGGATAATAAATTAGCGAGAAAGTGAGTAGGAGTTCAGTTCTGGAATATTCTCGTGTTTTGGCTTGAACGACTTGGTACAGTCCAGCACCGAGTCAAATGTGGAGTCATCAGCTTGACGTCAGTTCCTCTGGTAACGTTAACTGCATGAGCGCCATTTTGGATCTAACATTCTATTTACTACTTGCTTGTAGTAACTTGGTTTGAGCCAATATGTCGTTTACGGAAATTTAAGCGAATATATTGGTATATTCCAAGAGACTTGTGTACAAGATGGCAGCTTCATTGGAAGACGAATTTGAAGATGCACCTGATATAGAACCTTTAGAACCAACGTTAAAAAATATAATAGAACAAAAATCTCTAAAATGGATTTTTGTAGGAGGTAAAGGTGGCGTAGGCAAAACAACCTGCAGGTAATTTAGCGTGAACGTGGTTCTGAGTGAAGCAATCCGGCTGAACACAACGCTGTCATTAGCAGGTTGGCTAGCTAGCTAACACTGTACATTCGCTAACTCACTCCTAGTTGATGAGTAATATAACTACGCTCACAGAGCATTTAAATCTGGTGGGCTGTGAGATACTGGTTAGCTAGCTGACTAGCTTTATATATTAGACTGTCGACTGTATTGTGTCAGCAAAACACTTCTATTGACTAATGACTATATAATGTCTTTTGGATTTAAATTAACTGAAAAATATTGGATATTTAAGTTTTCAATTAATAAAAAACGCTAGCTTTAACCTGATAAAGGCAATCAACGAATACATCGATATTTTCACGAAAGCCTCTGCAATGCCATTTCTGGTAATAGCTAAATTGGTTTCACCTTAGGCTGACTAAATCCTAGCTAAGCAGCCAGCTAGCGTTAGCTAAATAGCTAGCTAATAGGTTTGGCATTTTCGTTAGCCGTAGCAGACAAAGCTATCCGGCTAGCTAGCTACCTTACCAACGGAGAGCCAAATCATGGACATAGCTACTTGCTAAAATGGTGAAAGCGTTCAGTATTGGTATGGAATTAGAGCGATTAGTGTACTTAAATCTAATGTATTGGCAACAGGTCTGCACAAATAATTACTGGAAAGACCAACCTTTTAAGTACAACTTACAGGCCTTCGGGCTCTAGCCATCCTTGTTTGCTGTCCTCTAGCCTGTCCATACTGTAGAGTTTCTGACCACAGAGCATGTGTAAACATACCAGCGCCGGTTCCACGATTGTGAAGGTCCTGTCAGGTCAACACGCACAATTTGTTACAGATTATAGGCGCTCACTTATGAGATGAATCTGTGAGGTAGGTATTCACAGAGAAGGTACCCGCCAATAAAGGAACTGTTGAGGGTAGATGTTTGAGTCACATGACGGTTTAGGCTGTAAACACGGAAACGTTTTCTTAACACGGCAAAACGTAGAAGGTTTAATCGGGGATTACACCAAGTATGTTCTACATCCTAAGTGGTTGTATTCTTTCTCTCTCTTTTGTACAGTTGCAGCCTGGCTGTCCAGCTGGCAGCTGTGAGGGAGAGTGTGCTCATCATTTCCACGGACCCAGCACACAACATCTCTGACGCCTTTGACCAGAAGTTCTCCAAGGTCCCCACCAAAGTGAAAGGTTATGAGAACCTCTTCGCCATGGTCAGTTTGGGCCCTGCTCAGTGCACTCGTTTTAGTTTAGGTTTTAAGCTTTTAGCTGTATGTACATTTAAAGGTAGAAGCAAAATGGAGGGTCACAATAAAAAAATAGTGGCCACCTCTGGCTGTTGGTCATTTTTGGTTGGTTGGGTTGGTTTTGTTGGGGTTTGACAGCAGTGCACCTGACTTTGAGATGTGCTTTTGCACTGTGAATTAATACTTGCATTAGCATGCATGCTAATGTTTAGTATTATCGTCAGTGAAGCCTAGTAACACGGGCAAATTCTTTTAATAGTAGTGTTTTATATAGTACTAGTACATGTGAACAAGAATTCTTACTTCCAAAGGTCCCTCAGGTGATGCAATATATTCAGAATGTTCTGCTAAATTCAGGTGGAATTGTTAACCCCTTTGTGGCTGTGAAGGTCTTTGCTGGTGGGGTTTGTGTTTACGTTGTGTGCGTTTAGCCCGTTCTTGTGATCAGAAAGGCTGATCAGGATGGTCAGAAACTGTTATAATCCATCTCTGTCCCTCTTGTGTTTCTGTAGGAGATTGACCCTAGTCTGGGGGTGGCAGAGCTGCCAGATGAGTTTTTTGAAGAGGACAACATGCTCTCCATGGGCAAGAAGATGATGCAGGAAGCTATGAGCGCCTTTCCTGGCATCGACGAAGCCATGAGCTACGCAGAGGTCATGAGGTCAGACTCCTTGGCAACCAGGCACTACTTTATCTTGCCAGAAGCATCTCAAATAGGTCCTCGTGTGTGGTGTTTTGTTGTTGTTGTTGTTTTTTTTTTTTTTTTTTTTTTTACAATAGGTAATATCAGGATGAAACTCCAGTTCATAAAATGTAGTGTCACTTCTGGACCACTAGATGGCACCAAGTCACATAGTCAAAATCTTTAATTTATGGCTACTATCATATGTGACAGCATCTCTGCAGCTTATGCATCCTGGTCATTACTGCTGTTTGTCTCTCTTTCAATTTGTCTTTTCAAAACTTGTCTTTTGAAGGGTGTGGGTGTCTCTGTAGCTGTGTAACCTGGCCATCTTGCTCTGCCCCAGGTTAGTGAAAGGGATGAATTTTTCTGTGGTGGTGTTCGACACGGCCCCTACGGGTCACACGCTGCGTCTGCTCAACTTCCCCACCATAGTGGAGCGTGGCCTGGGCCGCCTCATGCAGATCAAGAACCAGATCAGCCCCTTCATTTCACAGGTCTGGAGAACTGCATGCTGGGAAATGTTCTATGTGCAAGGCATGTGCGCGTGTACAGAAACGGACTGTAGGAGGAATTAGTGTTGGCAAAAAAGGTGTAGATCTATGAATGGCTTAATTGTTCATGGAACTGATCTGTTGTGTGGAACATTGCATTGTGGGAAATGTAGTCTAATCAGACTGATGTCTCTTTAGATGTGTAACATGCTCGGACTCGGGGATATGAATGCGGACCAGCTGGCATCTAAACTGGAGGAGACTCTTCCCGTTATTCGCTCAGTCAGCGAACAGTTTAAAGACCCGGTGAGTCACTCCTCCAATGGAGAGAGAATTGAGATTGATGGTGTAGTGGATTCTACAAGGGTATCTGGATATACTGTATCTTCACTGTGGAGGTAATCCTTCAATAGACTTATTGCTGTTGAACATGGCACATGAAACAAAAAATGCTTGTAATGGTAGCTATAAAATTCCATATATATACATATTATATAAATTATACCCACATTCTTCTGGGTGCACACTTGAGTCCACCCCAGATTCATGAATAGATGTACATTTCTTTATCTGTTTGGGTGTAACCAAACGTCCTCAGGTTCTGGATTGACCTGAGCGGCAGGATGTGCTCTTTGTGTTGAACAGGAGCAGACAACATTCATCTGCGTGTGCATCGCCGAGTTCCTGTCCCTGTACGAGACGGAGCGGCTGATCCAGGAACTGGCCAAGTGCCGCATCGACACGCACAACATCATCGTCAACCAGCTCGTCTTCCCTGACCCTGACAGGCCCTGCAAGATGTGTGAGGCCAGACACAAGATCCAGTCCAAATACCTGGACCAGGTACGTGTATGTTTCTACATGCGTGTCTGTTGAAGATCTGTGTTTGGGTATTTGACTTGTAGGACTTTTAACTGACAATGTTTTTTAGATGTGCTTTTTTTTTGTTCGTTTTGGAGATAAAGCCTCTGGTAAAGTCACTGACGGTAATCGGTTTCTTTGGATGCCGTTAAATGTGTGTGCGCACACACCTGTGTTTCAGATGGAGGACCTCTATGAAGATTTCCACATAGTTAAACTTCCTCTGCTGCCTCACGAGGTACGAGGAGCAGACAAGGTCAACACGTTCTCCAAGCAGCTTCTGGAGCCCTACAGTCCCCCTAACAAGTGACTTCTAATATCTGTCTCCCTCCCTCTCTTCCCATCTGTCTGTCCCTCACTCATTCACACTCTCTCACACACAACACACACTTTTGCTTACACTCGGAAGCCACAACTACACACAACTACAGTCTTCATCTTGCTCTCCTCCTCTTCCTCCTCCACACACCTGGTATGACTGATGAAAGCCAGATAAAAGCAAGTACCTCTAAAGATGACTTCAGTACTTGTTCTTTCTCGCCATCTCTCTCTTTCTCTCTGTTTCTTTTTTTTTTTATCATACCTCCATAAAGAACCAGTGTTACTTGCTTAGTTTACTTTGTCAGTAATTGTTCCATTGCACCAATCAGATTGGCCCGTTTCTCTTCATTCTTTCAGGAATCCTTAATGGTTATTTTATTGTGTGATGGGCACTTCTGCATGTGTGTTTTGTGCATAAAAGAGTATAAAAACTACTTTAAAGATGGTGGATCCAACCTCTCCTGCCTCTGATGTTTGTGAGTAAGACTATGTTCAATCTGCCGAACCTGAAAGAAACCAGTGTGTTCTGAAGACCATTTTGAATCTACACTGTGGACCAGCTGTGATCGTCAGTCATACAGCGTCGCTTGTTAGTCAGCAGGGACACAGTCCAGTCCAGGAGAAATCCCAACCGGTCCACGTTTTCGCACTGTTCCGTCTCTTTACTCGTCAGATTTGTCTAATCAGCACTGGTGTAGCCTTGCATCGCTAAGCTCAGCCAGACCAGGACAAGCAGTGTGGACTAAGGTATCCTGGGCCTGAACTGGGCTTCCTGAGGAGCGTGGGTCAGTATTTGTCTTTGCTCGTCAGCTGGTCAAACAGTGGGGGAAAAACCAAACGTAACGGCGTCTGACCGCACAGCTTCAGAAGGTCTGTGGAGAGGGTAAGAGGTGTGGATTCTCCAGCACATCCGACGGCAAGCAATGATGGTGTCCTGGAGAACCACAGTCCAGCACGGCTTGGAGATTCACCTCTCCACTTAATTTCCAAGCTCTGTAGGTGTACTGGAGCATTGTTTCTCAATCTAGTCATCAGGAAGAGCTATATTGCTCTGCCCTGTCCTAGAAGCCATCCTGCGGGGTCCATGTTTTTGTTCTGACTCTGTGTTGGGAAGCTGGACAGAGCAGATGGGCTCTGAGGACTGGGTAGTGAAACACTGCTTTGGACCAGTGTTCTGTCTTTGTACTTTTTCTTTGAGGCGTGGTTAGAGCTCGAAGGGAGAAAAGACCTGAGCTTACCAAAGGGTACTAAACAAAGGGTACTAAACAAAACGGCCTTGCTTCAGTACCTAAATAGCTATTACTGAAATGAGCTTGTAGGGTTCGATCAGTCACACATCCCACCCCCACCTTTGACCTCAACTTGCACCTCAGATGAGGGGGGTGCTTGTGCGTGTGAACATGTGCACGCTCGCTTGTTTACACAACAGGGTGGATCATTTATGGACAGAAGTGTGTTCTCCAAGATTTAGTTCCGGCTGACTAGATTTGCGAATTCAAGCCAGCAACTACATTCACTATTTACTTTCTTAAATCAGACAAGTATGTAACTTAGACTTGAACAGTTCTGTTTAAAGAGGACCACTAGACATCACATTATTTTTTTTGTTTTGGTTTGGTTTTTTTGTTTTTTATTTTATGGTCTCAAGATTTAGGCACACAATTTTTTGCGCATCTCCGTGCTTAAAGAAAGCTTTCGCGCTTGATAAGGGAGGGAAAGCGGTATTTCACTCCCCCTTCTGATTGGTGACGACTTCGAAGATGCGTGGGGATTGGATGGTAAAGATGTCAAAAGTGAAATGGGCGGGTCTGCCCGGTGATGCAGTATGTCAGTTCAATGTACTTGCTTTGTCTTAAGCGTCTTTAAAGGGAAGTACTCGTCGGGATTTTTTTTCTGTTTACTTGCATTGTAATTGTGTATGAACCGCGTGATTATTGCGGTCAGTTGATGTGTGTGTCTGTGTGTTTAATTAGATTAACATTTAGATTGTTTGTTTAATTTCCTTTGAGATCAGGATGTTGAAGCGTATAATAAATTAATGTATTTTATTCTGTTTTCCTTTGCTTTTATTATTGCTGTTTTTCCACACATGACTTTCACAAGCTTCCCAAGTCTCCCTTTACGCCTCGTCATGTCACGTGGTCATATGTCGTACGTGGATATGTTTGCTTAAGTTCTGTGGCCTACAGTCTCTCAAATCCAGTTCGGTATTTTATATATGTTTATATAAATATATAAACAATTTGCATTCCCTTGTACTTACATTAAGCATGTGTCGAGTTCCCAGGAAGCCCCAGACAGTTCAGTTGTGTTTGTTCGGGCCTGTATACCTATTCATTACCTGGCCCAGGTGCGTTGGGAACTACGACAGTAAATGTGGGCTATCTCGGTGCTCACGAGACGATTTTAGTGAGCCTCGTATGTACGGTGATGCTTTCTCCGTAAAAGTGTCGACATTGCTAATAACCGAAGCTAGCGCGAGATATTTAACGTTATCCAATGCAAGATAATCTTGGTTCCAATTACATTTTTACATTGTAGGGAGGAAAGGTCATTTTACATGTACATATATTTGCCATTTGGGTGAAGTATTCATTGTAACGTTTTTAAGGTTTTTTTTTTTCTTCCGTTGTAATGCACACTACAGACCGTGTTCAAAAATAGAAGCGTTTTCAAATAAAAAGTTATAATCTGTCTGTGACTGTATCCCCCGTTTGTGCGTGGCTGTTGGCTGCGTCTCTGTGACTGCTTGTACCTTAACTTCTGCAAAAATGTCATGAGCATCCACCCTGAACAAATCAACATCTGAGATCAAGCTGCTCCCACTTCGACATGCAACACCTTATGCCGGTTAGCAGCTAATAACTCGCTTTGTATGGTCTTCTCACCGGCGTTATCAACGATTGGTTCATTTCACACATTTTAACCAATCGATGGCTATGTGTTTTGCTCCAGCATGCAGTCAAAAGCATGCGCTTCAGCAGCTGAACTGTACACGCGCTGGAGATTGGGTGACATTCCAGAACCCTTCGCGAGACCTGTTACTGCTACATTTAATCTGAACTCTTTAATCTATGATGCGCGTCGTGTGTAAATCGCAAGCTTTCGTGCTAAATGTGTCAGATGGGGCGCTGGGAAGACGAAAAATAATGTTTCATGAGTTCGATTGATGTGAAGCGACTGCTGCAATGGCGACCTCCAGTTGGTCTTCGACCACAATATGTGCAAACAAGGACCCCTGTGGCGCCGGTGCAGTGGCGTACACGGACGCGTCTGCTAAGGGTTATCGAAGTTCTCTACGTGTAGCTTTCTGTGGTGGACTTCATCATTAGAGTTTAACTAGGACAGTTGTGAAAGCTTTATATTCTGTTGTACACTGTATTTAATACACAATATCTACCGTCTTTTTAGGTTTTAATACGTGGAATGTTAACAACTGGCCCGTCGCTTGCAATTCATCAGAGATGCGAAGCGCGCCGTGGCGAGTGCTTTCGGAGCAGCGGGACTCTGCGCTAACGAGCTTTTTCTTCCCCGCCTGTCAGATTTATCCCTGGGTGCCCCGAGCTGTACGAATCTCTGACGAGCACCTTATTACAAGGAATAATTTATACAAGGTGCTCAAATATGATAGAAATGTGTGTGGCTGCTTGTCATCGTTTTTTTTTTCGTTCTTTGTTTTTTAAACACATTTTCACTGAATAATAACAGAGTAGTGCGTAAACCGGAGAAATCAGGGTGCGCGATTTTCACCCTGGCATATAATTATGGATTTTGCTATCTGTGTAACAAAATTATAACTTCCCATGTTCAAATAACCTTTAGGCCGTGCATAATACACAGCAAGGTCATGGGAGACAGAGAACGCTTGAGGATTCATGTATTTTGAAATCTCCCCTTTTAACTAAAAGGGAGGAGGCGGCGCGTTTAATTTTGCTCGAGTTACCAGTACAAAGTCAAGCAATAAAAGCCAGTGGAAGAATTTAACTGCATTCCAATCTCACTGTCACTACTCTGTGGAAGATTTGTTGTGGAGATCTAACCTTAAAAGTCCCTTTAAGGTTGGGTTGCAAAGGGTAAGTATTCTCCACATCGATAACGTGATTTCTGTGGTAATATTTAAAATAATTTAATTATTTAAAGTCACTTGATTAACTAACTAGCTTCACTCAAATCGCATCAAGGATGACTTTTAAAAGTAATCAGTGAAAAAGTTTTGCGGGGTGTTATTTTGGAACGTCCCTAAGATTCTGCTGAGTGATTTCCCAGCTAAGGAGAAGGTTTTTACAGTCCAGTATTTTTGTTTATTAATTTTGCTTGTTGATTTACCTAAATTCTTATTTTTTGGATGATGAAACATCTTAATATATTTAAAACCCTTAGTTATAAACTCGTTAGTTATAAATTTTCGAAACCTCGGTCGAATGCAGACCTACACGTGAATGTACGTGGGCTTTAGTATCTTACTTTGTAAGCGCGCAGTTTACGCAAGATGGCACCATCGTCGTTTTTGCGCAAGGGTGGCAAGACGGCCGAGCTTCCATTAAAACGTTTATTCTGCATTTTAATGTCTTGTTTATACAGGATTTCTGCACGGTCTGAGTTATTAGTTTAGAAGCAGTCTCACGCAAAGTATATTGTAGTCAATGTGACTTTTTAGCGATTTAATAATAATAACAATAATAATCTTAAGTGCTTAACTGCTTAACCTACTGAACATAGAACAGGCGAAATAAAAGAGCTAAATCAAAGATCTGATAAATTACATATAGGCCATGCGAAAAAGTAAACCTTGATCAGGATTTTAAAATACCTAGAGCTGCACATCTAATATTTTCAGTAACGTTGTTCCAGAGTTAAAGGTTGAGCTCGTGACGTAATGTAAGGCAGGCCTTATGTATTTTGGTTGCTTGTTTTTGAGAACGAATAACTTTGTGACTTGCTCGTCGTTCACCGTTTGTTTTCAGTATACGCTTCTGAATCTATACATTATCCGTGCGTCATGACGGTGACATATACCGCGAGAGTGGCTGACGCGCGCTTCTGTGGCTTCTCAAAATTGCTTCTCGCGTGGAAGGGAAGCATATATAAAGTTCTGTATAAGGAATTTTTGGCTTTTTTCGCCATGTACACCACCATCAGCATTACATACAGGTGAGTGATTTTTTTTGGAAGTTTCTTTCGTTTTAGTTCCTTTACTTTTTATGTGTCGCTTGTTCCTTTGTGTTTTCCAGGTATTTTCTTTTAGACGGACAGAAAAGATACTTTGAAAGACTATCAATTTACTGCAACCATTACGCCAGCCTCATTCCGATGTCTTTCGTGTTAGGTAAAGCCAAAATATAAAAATCTCTGCTTACTGTCAAACATTCTAATAGTAACTTAATTGCACAGTCGTGGCCAATTGTTTTGAGAGTGACACAAATTTTGGTTTTCACAAAACTTGCTGTCTGTCAGATGTTTATATGGTATACTGAAGTACAATTGTAAGCATTTACTATGTTTACTATTTTTTTTATTTTCATTTATTTATTTATTTTTACTTTTCACTGACAAATACATCCGGTTTAATCATAGACTTAATATTTACAGTGTTGACCTTTTCTTTTTTAAGACCTCTGCAATTCACCTTGGCATGCCGGATATTAGCATCTGGGCAAAATTCTGACTGATGGCCACCACTTCCTGCCTAATCAGTGCTTGATCACAGTTCTTATGTTTTTGTTTGTTCATTCTCTTTCTGAGGATTGACTACAGGTTCTCAGTGGGGTTGAGATCTGGAGTTTCCTGGCCATAAACCTAAAATTTCAATGTTTTGCTCACAGAGCCACTTGGTTATCACTTTTGCTTTGTGACATGGTGCTCCGTCATGCTGGAAAAAAACATTATTCGTCACCAAATTGCTCCTGCATTGTTGGGAGCTGTTGCTCTTTGGAGGATGTTTTGATATCATTCCTTATGATAAGAACAACCCACTCCCTTGGAAGAGAAGGAACCCAACATGAATGGTCTCAAGATGCTTCATTGTTGACGTGGCACATGGTAATACTCACCTGTTCTTCTCTGGAATTTTTTTTTGTAGATGTCCCAAACAGTATGGGGATAGTTTTCATCAGTGAAAATAACTTTACCTCAGTCCTCTGCAGTCCAGTCCCTATACTTGTAAATCCATGTAGTATAAATTTACTATAAATTTCCCCACTGTGGTACTAATAAAGGATTATTTTATCTTATACTTCCTGCAGAATGTCAGTCTGTTCTTGATGTTGTTTTTGGAGAGAAGTGGCTTCTTCTCTTGACACATCCACCAAAACCTTTCAACACTTTCAGACACACTCACACCTGCCTTCTGCCATTCCTGAGCAAGCTGTGTGGTGAGGCAATCCCGTGGCTACATCCTCTTTAGGAGGCGGGCTTGGCACTTGCTTGACTTTCATAGGTGCCCTGAAGCCTTTCTTCACTGCACTTGAACTTCTCTTTTTGAAGTTCTTGATGTGAAGCCCTTTTGATGCAGTCATCACTGAAATGATGACAGCAGGCTATTGTGGAAGTGTCTGAACTGCAGTCATTTTTGTGATTGACTTTATTTTCATGCTAAATGAATTGTAATTTATCTGATCACTCTTCATAATTAATGTAAATTGCCGCCATAAAAACTTGAAGCAGTAAACTTTGTGAAAACCAAAATTTGTACCAGGCTCAAAAGGTTTGGCCTCGACTGTATGCTGTAGTTTCCACACATACTTTGCATCATGTTTTAATTTCCATAGGATTCTACGTTACCCTGATAGTAAATCGGTGGTGGAATCAATACACCTCAATCCCTCTCCCGGACAGAATTATGTGCACGCTCTCGGGAGGTTTACAAGGCGGAGATGAGCGCGGCAGGTTGCTACGGCGCACTCTTATGCGATACGCTAGTCTGTCCGCTATCCTTATCCTGCGTTCCGTAAGCACCGCTGTTTTCAAGCGTTTCCCCACAATGGATCATGTTGTGGAAGCAGGTAATCCTTTCAACACTTTTCTTACGAAGGGTTTGTGGCTACGCATGAATTCACTCTCTCTCTCTCTCTCTCTCTCTCTCTCTCTCTCTCTCTCTCTCTCTCTCTCTCTCTCTCTCTCTCTCTCTCTCTCTGCGTGTAGGTTTTATGACGCGTGAAGAGAGGAAGAAGTTTGAGAGCCTGCACTCTCCCTATAATAAATACTGGATCCCGTGTGTGTGGTTCTCTAATCTAGCTGCTGAGGCTCGTTCGGAGGGCAGAATCAGAGACGATAATACTTATAAACTGCTGTTGGAGGTAGTCAACCAATCAACCCATCAAAACAGAATTTACAGAAGTTGTATCTGTATGGAATAAACTTTCTGTAGCTATATAAGCTTTCTGTAGCTCACTTGTAACTGAACATACTGGCTATGTAAGGTAAATTTGAACAAGTAGGTTTGAGTGCCTTTAGGAGGTCGTTTTCCAAAATAATAATAATAATTATATATACATATAATTATTATTTGGAAAAAAAGGTGTAGTACATATTCACTGTAATAAAAATGTACTACAACACCTACATATATAGTACATATTTATTACAGTAAATGCACTGTGGCAAGTCTGCCCTGAGTACCACTTCGTCAGCTGTAAGACCCGGACGTTAACGACAGCTCATCGGAGCAGAGGAGTGAAACTGGGACGATAACTGTGCTGAGATTTACGGGAAAGGATGTCGACGGTGCCAACAAAAAGTAAACAAAAAACAAGCTAACTAACGTTCAACTATAATAGAAACAGAACCAACTTAAACCTAAATTAAATAACAAAGACAAGGACCGCCGGCTTCCCCGCTTTAACTCAGTGTTCGCGCACGTGAACCTTTGAACCTTTTCCCTTAGAAGAAATATTAAATAAATGAAAGGTAAAAGGTATCTCAAAGTGGACCAGTGGATTTGTAAGTAAGACAAAATGGCGGTGCGAGTGAAGGTAAGGCCCTTCTTGGTTATGAAATGCTGTTAAAAGTATCACCTAACTAGATAATACACATGCTGACACGCTAAGACATAATATCAGAATTAAAATTTGTATTACAATGTGCGCCTGTGTAACATTTACTTTTGTTCCAGTATTTTAAAAACCAGTTTTGATTTGCTTCACAATACTGTTTGTACTGAAAATAAGTTAATATTAAAGGGACAGATTTGGTCATGAAATATTTTTAATATTTATATATTTTTTATAAATAATTATATTTTTTCTCAGAGCAAATGTGTCCTAAGATTATTCTAATGACAATAATACTAAAATCCTATTGTCATGAAACTGTATATGATGAAGAAGAATACAGTATATGCCAGAATAGATGTTATGATACAGATATTATAAATAGATATGATTAATAGGATGTTTTCTTGCAGCGCCACAGTGGTTTTGCTTGTCTGGTTTTGTCTGTTTTTTCTAGGAGCTGAATGACTTCAGAGGAAGCTGTAGCATGCTTTTCCACTACGACATGATCAGTGTGCCTCTAGTCTACACACAGGTGAGAAAAGTGTGTGTATGTGCGGAGGGGGGGGGGTGTAAGGGCATTTTAAGTGGTTAGAAAAAGTCATATAAAACTAAACAAAGAAATCAAGTAAATAACTTTTAATTAACATTTAATGATTGACGTGTGCAAGATAAATGCTTTGGATATTTTCAAAGGGTCAATATTAAATATTAACAAATGAGACATTCCAGAAGCAGTGCAGATGAAGCTTGTGTGCTGTGCTCTGTGTGTCTTCTGCATGTCCTCTGTATATCCTCTATGTGTCCTCTGTATATCCTCTATATGTCCTCTGTATATCATCTATATGTCCTCTGTATGTCCTCTATATGTCCTCTGTATATCCTCTATATGTCTTCTGTATGTCCTCTATATGTCCTCTGTATATCCTCTGTATGTCCTCTATGAGTCCTCTGTGTATCATTTTTTTAACCTCTGCACTGTCTCAGGTGTGTACTGTGTGTGTCCTCGGTGTGCCCTCTGTGCTGTCTCAGGTGTACTGTGTGTGTCCTTGGTGTGCCCTCTGTGCTGTCTCAGGTGTACTGTGTGTGTCCTCGGTGTGACCTCTGTGCTGTCTCAGGTGTGTATTGTGTGTGTCCTCGGTGTGCCCTCTGTGCTGTCTCAGGTGTGTCCTCTGTGTTGTCTCAGGTGTACTGTGTGTGTCCTCAGTGTGTCCTCTGTGCTGTCTCAGGTGTACTGTGTGTGTCCTCAGTGTGCCCTCTGTGCTGTCTCAGGTGTACTGTGTGTGTCCTCAATGTGCCCTCTGTGCTGTTTCAGGTGGTCACACTGGCTGTGTACAGCTTCTTTCTGGTGTGTCTAGTTGGACGTCAGTTTCTGGATCCTAGCCAGGGTTACCCAGGTCATGACCTTGACCTTTACATCCCCGTCTTCACCCTGCTGCAGTTCTTCTTCTATGCTGGCTGGCTCAAGGTCACTTCTCTCCAAAAAAATCACTTCTCCATTTTCATTTACATTGTTAATTTCTCTTAACTATGTATTATGTATTAATTTTTTATACAGTTTTTATAAATAGAAATATGGTTCCTAAAGAACAATTATTGAATAAAATTTTTTTGTATGTTGCATGTTGATAATTAACATGGGATAATATTGATGAGCAGGTGGCAGAGCAGTTGATCAACCCGTTTGGTGAGGATGACGATGACTTTGAGTCCAACTGGCTCATAGACAGAAACTTCCAGGTACACAGTCATTCGTTCCCTCTCTCATGTCTTTCCAACCAATCTCTTTTTCTTTGGATGAATGTATTTTATTAGTATTTTTGAAATTTCTAATAATTAGTTCATGTGTTAATATTTTTTTAACTGCCGAAAGAATATACTATATTTTGTGTTCTGTATCTTCCAAGTGCTCTTACGTGCTGTTAATTAGTTTGAACTATCCTGGTGTGTGGGTGTGAATGTTTTTTCTGTGTGCATTCATGCATGTGATATTGCTCTCTGAAGGTCTCCATGATGGCGGTGGATGAGATGTATGGGGACGTCCCTGTGATGGAGCGTGATCGTTACTGGAATGACTCGAACCCTCGGCCGCCCTACACGGCCTCCACGCTGTTTGTACTGCACAAACCCTCCTTCCAAGGCTCCACCTTCAACATGGCGTGAGTCTCCTCTGACAAACATGAGATATCGCAAACCGTTGAGGTTATAAGTGGGTGTAGCTTAACCACATTTACACATTCAGTGAAAAGTATATCCATGGGAAGACTAATTTAATTCCATTAAAGGAAAGAAAGTTTCCATGACTGAAAAAAGGATCCAAAATTTGGACAGTCTCAATGAGCTGTAGTTGTTAATTAGCACCACCTGCTGGACAAAGACTTTACTGAATAGCATTATAATTTCAAGCCCCACTTAGAAGCTAAAATGTTTGGGCAAGCTTTTTGCACTACTGAAACAATAACTCCACAATTTTGAGCAATGTTTTTGTTGTTTTTACTGGGGTTTTCCATATTTATATAGCACTGTTTTTTCCATCCTTATAAATTCAGAATTCCCAAAGAGGAGATGCACTTCCAGCCACTGGAGGAAATTGCTGAGAACATAGAGGAACCTGTGACTAAGAATCACAATCTTGCTTGCTTTGACCGACTCCTTGGCTCCACCCCCTCTCCCACCAGTTTTATAGGTGCGGCTTTTCACAGAACCTCCAGCCAGCTGCTGCGACTGACACATTCTGACACCTCAGACTCCTCCTACTCAGACAGGGAGAGGGAGGGAGATGAGTGTAGGGGGCAGGGTGAGGGAAGCAGAGGACTGCAACCATCAGGGTTGGAACATCACGTGCACAGCGCCACCCGCAGCTATGGAGGAGTCCTTGACACACTCACTCCCCTCTCTGCACTGGAGATCACTGAGAGCCAAGCAAGGGATGAAAGTGGAGAGGAGGATGGTGTAAAAAAGCAGATGAAAAGAGATGACAGGGAGGACAGAGAATCACTTGTGCCAAAGATTCCTCCACCTTTAACAAAAGTACCTTCATGGACGAACCAGGACAGGGTATGTGAGCGGCCTAAAGCAGCCTGCCTGAGTGCTCTCGTTCTGGGCACGATGAAGCCTCGACTCTCCCATCCCATCACCATCAACCACTCCATACCAGACTTCTCTTTCCAACCAATCAGAGACCAGGCAAAGATCATGAACCCTCAGTTAACCAATGACATAGCGCCATCTGGTTCATCTCTTCTGACGGTTCCAAGTTTTGAAATTCCATCGTTTCATGATGGGAAGGATCCAAAATGGCCCTTGTCATCTGAAGAACACACACAGCGCAGACGAAGTGTCAGTATGGGTTCAGAGGTTATTGAGTTGACTCTAAAAAAACCTAAGGAGTGACATTTGATATCTTAAATAACCTGGATAGGTAAAAAACTGAATAGATTGGTAAAAAACCTTTTTACATTATACTACATTATATTATGAAATTCTTATAATAGCACATTAACAAAACTAAGCTTCAATCAGTCCTACCATGTATATATTCTTGGAAGAAATTAATAAGATGCAGGGCAATTTATAGTAAAACTAAATTACAGATTGTGTTGTCAGTTAGAGTATTTTTGAGCCAAGGGCAAGATTTATTGTATTCCAGTACTCCAACCTTTCTTTATGAAAATGTTCAACTAAACCTGTCACCATGAGGCTTTGAGTGGAACTTCATACATCTGACTTCATGTGGAAAGGTGCATTAATTGATGTAGTACTACAGCTAATGATTTTGATGTGTTTGCTAGTGTGCTAATTAGCAGAATTAGCATATTAACTGAAATATGAAAGTCACTGTGACTGATCTGAAACTTGTATAAAGGAATGACCATAAATAACAGAAAAATATATAAATAAAACAAATCTTCAAATATATTGTTGGTTATTTTTTACATGCTTGGTAATTTTATTAATGGTTGGATTTGAGGAAAGCCATGGAGCGTGGGCAGAGGGCGTGGCCAAGGGCGTGGCCAAGGGCATCAGAAGAGGTCAGCTGCTCCGAGTCGTACAAACAGCACCACAGATACAATCATGGAGACCAACTGCACACAAGACACATTAGTCCATCAACAATTCAGCTTTCATCTGCTTAATGCCATTGCCCTTCATGGTCAGTTGCTATCATATTTACTGATGCTCTCGTATGCAGTTTAGCACAAGTGAAGTGAGGCATGAACAGATCTTCTGATATGTATGAACAGTCAGCAGGTATCACTGCAAACTTCAAACATTCAAATGGACAAGCTGCGCCCAGTAATATGCATTTGTCACTGTGTGAATCATATCATATATGCAGTGAGCAGGAGTCAGACCTCCATGACACACACAGCAGCTGCTATAGCACTGATGAGCACACTTTTGTCCTTTATGACCTCGATCAGCTTCACCTTACAGCTCTGAGAGAGAGAGAGAGAGAGAGAGAGAGAGAGAGAGGATTTTGATGGTACAAGCCTACAATGCCAGATGTCTAGGTAAACACTGTGGGGATCTGTGGGTGTAATCATATAGTCCTCTCTACAGTTCATCATTGTCTGTCTTTCAAATTCCAGATACTGATACATACTCATTCACTTATTATTACTAAAGGAAAGGACAATCTTTCCTCTTTCTTCTCTCTCTCTCTCTCTCACTCACTCACTCACTCACTACATCCAGGTACCTGAGGGTGAAGCAGGCTGGGTGTGGTGTCCAGACCGTCACATTCCTGAGCCTTCATATCCACACAGCATGTCTTTGGGTATTTCAGACCCGTGTTCGTACCAAATATGGACCTACTAAAGTCCTCGATGGAGTTTTCAAAACCACAACATTTGTACTGCAGACACACACATAATTGAACACACAGAAGGCTTTTTTAAAGACCATGAACCTCAAAATACAGGTGTGATATACAAACGCGGACTCCATTTACCTATATTCACATGTGGTGACTAGGAAGTTGGTCCACACCTTTTCTTCATGTGTAGGACTGTATAAGTCAGTGGTGGCCTGGCCATAACTCACATACCACGTGTGGCATTACATTACAGTTTCAACTTTACGCTGTGTATTGGAATCTTTGCTTGCCGTATTACATGAACTGACTCGTGGCTGGAAGAGGTTTGCTGCCAATGGCTGTGTTCCAAATAGTCTACTACCTAAGTTACTACTCATGATTGGTTCCCCATAATGCCATATGGAGTACGTTCCAAATTCCAGCGCCTGGACTAACTACACCTACTTCATCCCATCATGCAATAGTGGTGGTGGAAAATGCTTCACATGACCTTGTGGTACTGTTTGCATTGCTACATACTTCATACTATCCTGCATAGTACTACAGGGACCAGTATGAAATATACAATATTAATACTGAGGACAGTATGCATTAGACAATATGGAGTAGACTATTGCAAACATAGCTGATGCTGATGACATCTAAATGTCTGAAATGTGAAAGTGTCCAGGAAATGTAGATAAAGCTCAAACCTTTGTCATAATGTGGTTCCAGGCTGTGGAGATGGGGTCCGTGGAAGCAGGCCCCATGTACGCAGTCATCAGCAAATCCTTACTGGCCGCGTGGATCATGGACGCCACCTAGAGGCAGGGAGGACACGAACACAACACCCATGCAGGACTGCTGACCAGGTGCATTCAAATCCACTATATCTTTAAAACGTTTGTTTTTAAAAGAGTTAAAAAATATATCAGCATTTTTGTATTTAATCTCCTTGTACCACTTCTGTAATGTGTGGTCGACTGATAATTTTGTCTGGTTTCTCTGGATACTGAGCAGAAGAAAATAGAATCCCTGTTGATTTACAGCACACGTATAATGGAAACCTAGGGGAATTTGTTAGGCCAATCAAAAAAATGCTTGTGTAGATCACTAATGATAACCTCATACAAAAAAATGTGTTTCTGTGTTTGTGCTTGGTGAGTTTGCACTCATTCAAGTTGAAAGAAAGGGTTGATGGGATATGCTCACTGTATCTCTGTACACTACGACCACGATGGTACCAACAATCTGCCCTATGAACATCATGGACACGATGAAGAAGTACTGCAGGGAGGACAGACAGATGAAAAAAACATGAGTGGATGTATGTGTGGATGGGTGGGTGGATGGATGGGTGGACCAACTGGTGGATTCTTGGATGAACAAATGTGTTAGAACAATGTAAATTATGCTTCTGAACAAGTTATTGAATTAACTGTTGTAAGAACAATATGGTTGTGGATTAATTAACTAATTGATCAATAAATTAAAGATGTGATTTTTGGAGGAGTGGATAAACAACAACAAAAAAAAAACAATAAGGTTTTCATGCAGGAGTGGTGGAATGGATAAAGGGGTAAACGTCCTTCATGCCCTGCCTCTCTCACCATGAATATAAGCCAGCGATTTTCAGTCCAGGCACCCCAGCAGCCAATCACACCAAGCAGGCAGAGAGCCCCACCCACACCGATGCATATGTAGCTGCTCATCAGCAGGTGAGTGGAGAATGAGCCCATCACCTCAATAAATGAAGCAGCACCGTATTTGATCCAGATCCCCAGGCCAAGCAGTATTAAACCACACACCTACACCCAGACACAGTAGGAACAGAGCTTGTGAACACAAAGCTTATGTGTTTAAAAATTCTCTTCACCATGACTGCAGCACAAATAATCTTAACTTGAATTTCTTTTTTTGACTCACCAGTATTACTGAGCTGAGAAGCATCATCAGATACCTCATACATGCATACAAGGAATTCAGACGTGACATCACGCTTGGTATATATATAATGACATCAGTCTGATGGCATTCAACACATGACAGAAGAAACACATAACACACATGACAGAAGAAACACATTACACACATTACAGAAGAAACACATAACACACATGACAGAAGAAACACATTACACACATTACAGAATACAGTGTGCCAGTGTTAATAAAGGTTTCTTAATAAAATCGTTTTCTTTCGGTAGGCTGAGGAAATCACATGATGTGCTTTTAGTTAGTTATGGATACATGAGTAGTTTTAGGCCTATGGACATTTCCTCGAAACAAAGCAAGAAAAACAAAAAAACTGTATCGCTGATAAACTCACCGTATTACGTATTGCTGTTGATATTTTAACCAGAACGGTTAAGTGATTAAAATAATTAGCTTATGATTGGAAGACTTGCAATGTTGCTTTCGTCCGACGGCGCGCACTACATTCCGTTGTCGTCACCAGTTCTAAGCATTGTGTATGAGGACAATGTCTAGGACGCTGACCTTATATGTGACCTCATAATGCCACTTATGATGTTAAGTTATAAAATCGGTTGTTCCAAGAAAAAGTAACCGCTCAGCCCTTTACCGGTTTTATTGATCTATAAAGTAATCTAAGATCTCATCTTCTAATGATAAGCTAATGAAACAAAATCACTTCACAGTCGCTGAAAAATACTTTACACCAGGGGGGTATTCCAGAAAGCCGATTAAGTGACTAACCCAGGGTATGTTAACTCTGATTTCACTAAAACCCGGAGTTTTCGGTTCCAGAAACCGGGATTAAAGAGACTCTGTGTCAGTTGCTATAGCAATTTACACTCTGAAGCTAACCTGCTTTCTGTCAGGTTTACTGAACCCTAACCCAGAGTTACAAACACATGACACCATGGCGTGTCCTTTACTCGACGATCCAGTGGATATCGAAACCCAAATTATTCGCCGAGTTCTTCGTCAGGACCGTGTTATTAGACCAAGATTAGATATACTGTCATTTCCGGATTTGTACCTTTATGAACGTTACCGTTTTTCATCACAATCGATTATTTACATTAACAACGTCGCATTAAGCGTCGCATTTCAAATATTACAAAGTGGATCAGCCCTCAGTTCTCTGCAGATTTTATGCATCGCTCTTCGTTTTTTCTCCCCTATCAAGATCATATATGATGCTTCCAACATCGCCACAAGTGTTGAAGCCAGATAGCCAGGCTATGATTCCAAGATTTTTGGGAGTCCGCACTATACAACAAATTTGAACAGGGTAGGCATGTGGCAGTTTTGATAGATGTTGTTCACATGCAGTGTAATATATAATCAGTTTAAATCACTACAATCCCTTGTGTGATTATAGGACAATATGATGGCCTCCTCCTTGGAGACAGAGGGTCTCAGGGTAACCCCAGAAAGGGCATGTGTGGTATTGCACAACATTGCCACCATCAAAGGAGAGCAACACCCTACCATAACAGAGATGCACACAGAAGAGGAACCTCACATCCATCTGGTTGAACACAGAGATGGTAGAGTTGGCAGAGACTCAATCTGCAATCACTGTTTCAGAGTAAATGCCGTATTCCTTTTCTTTCACCCACTTACTCCGTAACCTTTAATCTGAATTAAACACAATTTCCCTCTTCTGTTTCATGATTTTTTTTTCTTTCCTGTAAATAAACACAATTGGCAATTAATATAATTTCCTTGTCTTTATTCTTTGGTAAGAACATTAATATTCATACACCCACAGCACCTCAACCCACCTTTACCTTATATTCAGCAACTCAACATCTATCTTTGTCTGTCTGATTTGCAGCTTTATGTGCTCCACCTGAAGGTCACACTTCTCAGTTTGTTTTTTTAGGTGGACCTTGTGGAGCTCCTTTACTGGCAGCTTAAATGAAAGAATGTAAAAAACATTACATGTTATGGTCAAATAAGTAGAATTGCTATTTCTAAATATTGCTAATATTTGGTGAAACATGAACATGTTCGTACAGTTGCAAGCTGAGCTCTGGAGGTGGATGGTCCCTCTTCTTCTGGGAAATTGACAGTCACATTCTGTTACAAGGCACACATTATCAGGACATTTCAAATGGAAGGTCATGCTCTCTATACACCATATTGTACCTCTGTAGGCCTCTCAGTATCTTCATCTACTGTAAGAACACCACCAATCACTGGAAATATAGCATTATATAATTGTTCAGACTGTAAACGACTAAAAATGTTCTGAATTACTTTAACATTACTTTGGCATGTTCTTCTGCTTAATATTGAATTATGTTGAATAATTTAATTAGCACTCACGTGTTAACTCTGTTGGCAATTTTTTGGCATGCTTTCTT
Organism: Sternarchorhynchus goeldii; assembly: GCA_028565775.1. Classification (NCBI taxonomy): domain Eukaryota; kingdom Metazoa; phylum Chordata; class Actinopteri; order Gymnotiformes; family Apteronotidae; genus Sternarchorhynchus; species Sternarchorhynchus goeldii. The sequence goes on along the minus strand of JAOXYF010000014.1, from coordinate 9,295,482 downwards.
TATCAGACTCGCCAGTATTACATTTGCACCTAAAAACGTGCTCATATTCTGCATATGCAGTCATTAAGATTTCAAGCTCCAGTGGTGTGAAACACGATGCTCTTTTTCTATCTTACGTCCTGGTAAATTCTATTTATCGGCGCTCTGTTAAGAATGCCTTTTATAATTACGCTTTTATAGTTAACAGCCTCCTCTTAATCTCATACATTTTGCTGACACTGCAAACACTTTTTAACCTGTATTTAAACTGTATTTACTTCCCCCCTCCCCCCATTTCACATAAAGATATATATCTGGGCCAGTTTACAATATTTCAAATGTCCTCTCATCTTATCTCACACAGTGTAGAAACTATACCCTAAACACACATGTGGCTTTAAACTCAAAATGAAGATTTACTCTATGAGTACAAAAACAGATTAGCGGCCCAAATTCTATACTCACAGTCATGCATGAAGTGAGATCTATGGTATTGGTATGGTATTAGTCCCAGTAGGTATGGTATTGGTATGGTATTACTGCCAGTAGGTATGGTATTGGTATGGTATTACTCCCAGTAGGTATGGTATTGGTATGGTATTACTCCCAGTAGGTATGGTATTGGTATGGTATTAGTCCCAGTAGGTATGGTATTGGTATGGTATTAGTCCCAGTAGGTATGGTATTGGTATGGTATTACTCAGGTTAGTTTACGGTGGAGCAGATGGATGCCAAGGTCTCAGGGTGCTCCCAAGCTTGTGCTACCTTCTGGTTTCTGGCCTTTTAGTTAGGCTGTAATA
>JAOXYF010000014.1:9275937-9287287 GCA_028565775.1 Sternarchorhynchus goeldii | reverse complement strand
AAGTAAAATATATACGTGAATATATTATAGATGTTATGTCATTTTAAGTAAAATATATACGTGAATATATTATAGATGTTATGTCATTTTAAGTAAAATATATACGTGAATATATTATAGATATAGGAGTATGCAGAATATACAGAAACTATTGTATATACAATTATGTACAGTGTAATAAATAATGGGAGTACAGGTGAGCCAGCACCACTCAGTTCAGAAAGCAAATCATGGCAAACCTGACTTTTAGGGTTTAAGGAAACTCCGACCTAATTTGATTGCAATTCATAATCAGAAAATTAGCATGACCCAAGATAAGAGACTGAGAGAAATATTCTGAATCATGCTTTAAGTACACAGTGACAGGCCTAGGTGTGTGGATCGACATGATGAAATTCTCTTCCTTTACCCAACTGGATCTGTACTTTCCATGTACTTCATGGTTGATTCTACCAGAATCAACCATCATCTCCTGTAAATGCAATTTTAAAGAAAAAAGCTAACTTACGAAGATCACTCCATTGAAGACGAACATAATGATTTTCAGGAACCCCGAGCAACACATGTTGGCAGCCTTTTTTTTGTCGTTGTTGATCCTAAAAAAGTAGAAAGTAGTTCTTCAAGTGGGCAGTCTGTAGCATGAAATCCCCAGCACTCTAAACGTAACTTTAACTGCAAGCTCTCTGCTGTCCGACACTCTAGAATGGTTTAGACTTAAAACACTGAGTATGTAAACCTTGTAAACCAGTGATTATGGCAGTTTCAGGCAAGCAATCTTAATGCAGTGAACTCACCACTTCCTCTTATTTTCACACAGTTTGTTGACACTTGCTGAAAGCTGCATAAAGACTTTTTTCACATGTATTTACCCCCCACCCCCCACCCCAATCCCTGCATTAACTACCGTTTCACACAGAGCTGTATGTTTATGTTTAAAAGCCTTCTGTTATCAAACCAGTCAGTTAACTTTTGTTTTTCATTTCTATATGTTCTAAACATATAATCATTAATCACGCATATCTTCGTCTTCTAATAGTGTAATACTCTAGGTGCTATGTAGAATATTCATACAGATAGACTACCATCAACTGTATTATCTTACCCAACGGTGATCTGCCAACGTTATCAAAATATCAATAGTAATCCCCCACTCCACAAAAAATGTACTATACATCTCATTTCTATGTGTGATATCGGTAACATTCCACTCCAAAGGAAAGACCAGGCGGTCATTTTAAACCTTCACCTCTGTACACCAGTAACCAATCGATAACAATCAATGACTTTGCATTGGGCCTTTCTAGTGATCCACGATAACAGCCATGGAAAATAAATGTCAGCATTTATATGTGTGCCAAAACAGTGTGTGATATTGTTTAGGAGTATCTTATCATGTAATGCTGATAACCACAGCCAGGCCAGTAACGTGATTGGACAACGTGCATCAAAATGACTGCTGCTCCTCAGTGCTGAAAGTGGTCACACTGATCTGAAACCAGTCTTGTCTCTTTTTTGTTATATTGGCTCAATAGGTGGTTTAGGGGCATTTGAACCCAAATTGTTTACATGGGGAACTTATCCTTCAGAAGCAGCTGAACTCAGTACAGTAATGTCTAACCCGATTAAACAGTCTTGTTCAGTGTGCATCCTCTGGTGATACGCATTACAGAGTTCCTTTCCACTTCCTTATTTCTCTCTTAAGCCATAATTTAAAAAAGAGCACTGGAAGCAGATGGCAGCAGAACCCACCAACCATAAAAGAGCCGATGGACTTTGAGACAATCTGCCATTAGAAGGACTTACATCTGAGCCTCTGTTTCTGGTAAAAAGGAACTGCCCGTAACCAGGTCAGAAGGAAGAGAGCGTGTCCATATGACACTACCGGATGTGTAGGATCAGACTTTACCATATAAGACTTTTTGCGTTTTTGATATTATCAAAGAAACACAAAAATCTTCCTGATAATTTATGAGCATCTATTTTTCCTTACTTGGAGTAAAGAGCGTGGGTCTTCCAAACACACTCTGAGAGGGGTTAGTTGTAATTGTCTTGGCCAGGATTAGCACTGTATAAGCAAGACCTGCTCTGGGTTTTTAACACAGATCTGTGTTAATGAACGCAGAGCTGTGTTAATGAATGCCTACATGGACAGTTCACTCTTTGTGGAAATTCTCAACAGCGATGAAACACTGAGTGGGCTTAACCACGGGCAAACACAGGCACCACAAGTATAAAACTTCCTCAAGTACATTTCTGGTATCAAATGAATTTTCACATTTGCGCTAATTCTCCTCTAAAAGATTTGAATGCTCTAATGCAGTGTAGTATATACAGTGATCATGATATAATGGTGATGATATAATATAATGATATAATAGTGTAGTATATACAGTGATCATGATATAATGGCTATAGAAAGACTACTGTGAAACATAGTTTACTTTATTTCTTATCTTTATGTGACATGTTTATCAGACAAATAGTTGTGTGAAGACAAAAAGCTGTGTAAAAACACTGTGTAAAAAAACACATGAAGAAAAGTGATACATGTGGTCAGGTTTTCCTGATCACGCAATGCAAAAGTTGTCCTTTAATTCTAGTCTTAATTCAAATCTGTATACAAAAGCATATGTTAAGAGGAAAAAACTTTCTGGTTGATCTGTTTTTGATGGGGTTTTTTTTTTGTGAAGTCATATTTTCTGTGAATGAGGTGGGAAAGTGAGAGTCTTACCTGTCCACAGATGAGGGTCCTTGCGCAGGTGTTCAGGAGTCTGAGCTGTATGTAATTCTGTGTATAGTCTGTGTGGAGGTTTTATCCCACCAGGCCCTTGGTTACCCTAGGGGGTGGGGCTTGAGCAGAATGCTCTTTTTTAATCAAACCCAACCTCATGGTCAAAGTCCACCCCAGAAGTGCAGATGTGATGAGTCATCAAAGCTAACCAGTCATTTTGCCTGTTCTAAATTAAAATAGCCTATGGGCTCACAGTCATTTGTTTATACAACCAGAAGGTATATGATGTCACAGTCACATCAGATAACTAACAAGACCTCACCTGTTGTCTAGCCTTGTTATAAGACAAAATAATTTTCCGCACTTAAATCAATCTGGAAATATTTATTGTTTCATATCTCTAATGTCAAGGACAAATCACAAACGACATAAAACGAATCAGTCAGGATGCATCACCTCGTATTTCCTCATCATGTCTACTTAGTTTGTCCATAAATAACTCAATACAACTCAAATTCAACGATCTGAAGGAATTGAGGTGTATGGTTAAAGCTACCACACAAAAACAGTTGTGCTGTTTCACCCTTCCGGTGGGTAGTGTTTTCTCCCTTGCGCAGGGCTGAGTTCCTGCTGCCTTGAGGGATGTCAGATTCCGGTGGCGATTCCTCAGAGCTGGTGAAGTTCACACACAAACACAAACACAGTTTTTTGTATTTTTATGCGATCTTTTTCTTGTTCCCCTTCCTCCTCTACCCTCTGTTTTATTGTGTTTTAATGCCCGTTCATTGTTTCACAGTCACAGTTGCTGCATTTCATTTCATTGCACTTCTGTACCTGCTACAAAGGTGCGTGTGACAAATGAGCTTTTTGATTTGATCTCCCTCAAACACACACACACACACACACACACACACACACTTCTTTGTTAAGCAGCACAAATACATGCAGGATGTCATAAAAAGTTTAAACTTTAAACTTTCTCTCTGAAGTTGTTTATTACTGGAACAACCAATTCCCTGAATCAGGGTATAAAAATAGCCTCCACATAAAATACATAATGATAGGTAATAAAAGCAAATTCACAAAAGATGGAAGATTTTGCTGTGTCATTCTAGATTAGCCTAATGCTTGCAGATCTCACTGTGTGGATTTTTTCCCATTTTCATTTGGGTCAAAAGCTAGGGTGACCAGATGTCTCCGTTTTCAGGGGACTGTCCCCACTTTTGTTTTTTGATGTGAAGTAAAAACACACTGAAAAAGCCCTGAGAAACACCTGACAGCAGAGCAGATGTACACACTTTGTTTTTGTTTTGTTTGGTAAAGGGCTTAGCTGCGGCTACCTAGTAAGCACTTCCATCACATCTAGTTTTAGAAAACACTGCTCTGTAAATCTCAACCAGACATCAGACGTGTCAAGTGAGTCCACAACATTACGCCTTCTCACGACTTGAACGTATGTGCGACCTTGTGTTCTGCAAATGCTGTATCGTGTTTTAATTGCGTCATGTTTCCAGTCCTCCCAATATGACATATGAAGTTTATTTAAACCACTTTATATTTATCCATGTTTTTTTTTATTGAGGCCTTTTATTTTTTATTGAGTGTCCACACGTACACTGATATTTTAAAAAAGCGAAACCTTTTCTGTTTTAACATTTCTTCCATAACCCTTTCTTCCACAAGCCTTTCTTTTATGTCACTTAAAACGAACCGTTTGCAAAACTCCATCAATAGTGAATATATTCAGAAAATCCTTTTACAGTCTTGTCGTGTACAGAGGGAAAACGACTTTTTCGGCTTTTGTGCCGTTATCTAGTTTGACGTCAGAGTGTGCGCGCTTATCTGCTTTTGTTTACATGAGGCAATGAGGTTCATTAGCGCTTACATGACTCGTTACATGTTAAAACATAAATGTACAGTTACGACATACAGTTACTATATTTCTAGTGTGATAGTGAGGAGTAACACCACTCAGTTATCGGTCCACACAGATTCCTGTCTTCCTCGATGTGTTCTGATTAGCTAACATGCGACAGTGCCTAAAGGCGTGTTTTTGCGTTTTCATGTGGACGTTAGATTGCTTAAAACGGTGCTTGTATAGACGACATTGTTTTAAAAAAAAGGCTGGACTCGGTCTGAGTGTTCCTTGGTCCACCTATGTGCGGATTATCGAGCTCCTCACCCTGTCTGTAAAGGGGACTGCGACCACGTTACCAAGATCAATCCAGCCGTTCTCGTTCTAATCCTAAAGCGGAAAACCACCACTTGCCTTTGATGCATGCACTGAAATGTACATTTTATACCCAAGAAAACAGAAACAATAATTCGCCTGATTTTTTATTATGTCCATATCATCATATTTTCAATTTTTTTATTGGGTGGTGTAACAGCCTATGAGGTCCCTTATTTGTTTGTTTGTTTGTTTTACAGCACTAGAGTTGAAATGTCATTCACTTCGCGCCGTCTTCCGCACTGTGCATGGTAGCGTTGCTTAGCAACATCAGAAGAAATCGTGTGTAATAAATATGAAAATTGTATATTATTATAATTGCACGTCAACACACTAGCATTTCATATACAGCGTCAGGCAAACGTTTGGACACACCTGAATGAATGTGTATTTTAATAGTGACAACGGCATTTCAATCTACTGGATTATACTTAAATTTGTTTCTAAGACAAAAATTAATTCAGAATGGTGTTTTAGACTGATCCTCAGCAAATAGTTTTCTTTCAGAACCTTAGTTTCTGACCCTACAATTAATTACTTTGCAATTGAGCATTAGAGGCGGCTGCCTCATGTAGCTGGTTAAGAGAAAATCCAAGAAGTATGCAAAGCCGTCATTGAATGTGGCTTGTGATCTAAAATCTAAGATAAGCAAATGTTGACTGTCACAACATAATCAGCATATGTTTTTATCCCGAATGCCCCTCCCCTAGCAAGGTGGTCTCCCTGGCTACCCTCATTCTGTCCCTTTCCTGGTTTTCCATCCCGTTCTGATTCCCTTCTTGATTTTTGCTTTTACCTCCTCACTCTGTCACACCCACCTGTTTCCTATTTCCCCTAAATACTAAATACAAAGAGTAGGTGTGATCAAACTTTTGACTGGAACAGAATAATGATGTCTATGCATAAATGAAGAAAAAACTAGCCATGTATTGTTTCTACAACTTATTCAAGAAACAAACTATTAAAATGAATGCAGACCAATAAATCTGTATTTATGTCATTTTATTTATATGTGGCTTATTTCATGTACAGAATAGTCACCAATTAATCCATCGTGTCCTGAACCAGAATCTTTGACATGTGGTTTTTTTTGCCACACAAAATTTGCCTAAAGCATGAATCCTTTCTGTGTCATTGTAAATACATCTAACAGAGTCCAGGTATGTGAAAGAAAACACATAACGCACACGTGAGAACATATGTGCATACAAACAACATAAATACAACCAAATATCTTGCACCTTTAGAATATCTCTTTTATCGCTTAACATCCCTCCAGATGAAAACGACCTCCCTGAAAGATGCTTTTGTCCAAATAAAGTAACCAATACGGGGAGAGAAATAAGTTGCCAGAGTTCAGATCTTTTTAAAAGTTGCCCCTCCACTTGGACTTGAATGAAAACATCAGCTGAACAGAAAGAGTCTGTTTTTACATCACTTTTTACCAAGAAACTTATTCATAATGTTCTTTGGTGGTAATGCACTAATGAGTCTTATATCTCATAAAACAACAGCATATGATTTGATATTGTACACACTGCCCAGGACGACAAGCCTAGCTGTGTATAACTGTTAGCAACATCCAAAAGCTTCTGTTGTGAATGCTACATATTTCACATATATGCTGCTAAAAGTGTAACTAATGCTGACTAAAAAATTAACTAAAAGATCTTTTACCTGATGCCTGATGACATATTATTTGCATTCTTGTCCAATAGTGTTTAAAGTTTTGAAAGACCTCATTCAGCTATATGAATAAAAATGATGTAATCTTGTTTGTGAAATATAATTTGACAAAAATATATTTTTTAAGTATGTGATGAAATAAGTGTTTCTGGTAGTGGACGTGCTCCTTTAGTATAGGAGACTCCTTTGGGACCAAAGACAGCTAAACTGAGACTGAACTAAAAGGTCATTCAGTCGTATGAGGAAAGACAATGAATGCATTACATTTAAGTACAATCACCCATGCCTGTGTAGTACAGCAGTGAAGTGTTAATGCATTGGTGCAAACACTTGTGTTATTATTCAAAAGCTCCTCTAGGTAAGAAAATGATGAACAATTTTTAAAGGCACCTGCCAAGTCAGGTATAAATACCTACAGGCTACATACAAAGCGATTACAGGCCCTTCAGGGTCATAATCCAGCCTTTCCAGTGTTCTTTGACAAATCCAACATGCCTGAGTGAACCTATCAGGAAGCAGGATCAGTTGGGATCAGGATGCAGGTTAACAAAACCACACTGTGCTGCAGTTTGCAGCTCAGGTCTCTTAGGCAGAGAAATATTCAGCACTTACATGCATTGTCCACAAGGGGGCAGAACAATAATGAGCATACAGCATAATCAGGCAGCTGATCCACGGCCCATAGATCACAAAGGGAAATATCAATAAGGAATTTGTTTAGACAAATTAAAAAATTAAACGTATAAAAAGCCCTTCATCAGTCCTCAGAAAAAAAAAAACTCATTCATTTCCTACATTCAGTTTCTGGGACATATGACACGACATTCTGACAAATTTAATCCAGGTTGAAATTTAGACTACATTAACCTGAAACTGGCATTAAAATCCACTCTCTAGTTCTTGCTTCCTGTATCTGTTTACTGGTTCCTGCCACAACTAATCGGCTATTTTTGAGGAGGCTAAACCCAAGCAGTTCTGTGGTCTGAGTGGGACGGAGAGAAAGTCCCTTGTGAGTCTGGGAGGGGGATCTTGAGAAAAGTAAACATTCGTTCCATCCTTGATTATGGGGCTCACTGACCCAAGTTCATACCATAGGTTCACGGCGGTTTATGCACGTTGCTCATATGTGTACAGCTGTGCATGGAGACAAAAACATCTGTTTGTTTATCTTTGTAACCTTATTAGTCGGTGATTTTGTAAAAGTGTGAATAGTTGTGTGTTTGAGTTGCGTGTCCTCGCAGGCTGGGGCTCTTGTGATTGGCCAGCTTTTGAGTGTGCCAGATGTGTGTGTGTGTGTGTGTGTGTATGTGTGTGTGTGTGTGTGTGTGTGTGTGTGTGTGTGCAGGCGCGGGCACAGAATGAGCGCTCATTAGCATGAGCAGCCACTCTGCCCGGCAGGGGGTGTGTCCTGCAGGCTGGGGCCCTTGTGATTGGCCAGCATGCTTGGCTGTCCATCCATGCTCTCGTTCATTTTGTCACAGATAACGTCGACAAGGCGCTCAAACACCTGCTTGACGTTGATGTTGTCCTTAGCGCTCGCCTCGAAGAACTGGAACCCTAAAGGTACGACAGGACAGAGCGCAGGTCAGACCCCCAGGCAGGACTGGGATGATCTCTGAAAATGGAGAGTGAGTCAGTCACAACTGAAAGTGAAAACAAGAGAGAGAGAGAAACCGAAAGAGTGTCTTCACATGTGTGTGTGTGTGTGTAAGAAAGAGAGTTAGATATTTTGGGTGGGTTTTTGTGTGTGAGAGAGAGAGAGAAGGAGAGGGAGAGAGAGAGAGAGAGAGAGAGAGAGAGAGAGAGAGAGAGAGAGAGAAAGAGCGCAAGAGGAAGAGGTAGGGGTTGGTGTTTGTGGTGCCTTTGTGTACCAGGTAGCAAATTTGATTGATGAGAGGCAATTGTGTGTGTTTGTGTGGTGTGTGTAGGTACATCACCGAGCTCATTAGCCAGTCTCTGCCCATCTTCTGTGGCCACCAGTCTGTCTTCCTCTAGATCACACTTATTCCCAACCAGGATCACCTGAGCATTGTCCCATGAGTACGTCTTAATCTGAGTGGCCCTGACACACACACACACACACACATAAATGCAGACACATGCACATTTTTACATTTAATACAAAACTAAGATACTGCTGACAGTGGCTGTTTTTCAGTGCAATTATCCCAAATGTTTTACGAAGCAAAGCCTATATTCAGATCAGGTGTGGTTATTTATATACCTTCAATCGTCTGTTTACACTAAAACTTCTACATTTCTAAACATTCTAAGAAGATAATTAGAATACAATATAATTACAATTAGAGATAATTAGAATAGAAATGACAGATTCTATTATGAGGTCATAAGAATACACTCACCAGTCCTGGACAGCATAGAACGACTCCTGGTTGGTAATGTCATACATAAGCAGGAAGCCCATGGCTCCTCTGTAATAGGCAGTGGTGATGGTGCGATACCTCTCCTGACCCGCAGTGTCCTACGATAGGCCAACACACACACGCATGCACCCACACACACACACACAAATGTAAACACTTCTCATAAAGATTACATGTCAACATAACATATTCATACTAAGTTACATAAATACTACACATTAATAAATGTTCATATTAACCATCATGAACTAGTTTACATTACAGTAATGTCAATTTGATGTGAAGTGCCACTCATTCTATTATCTATACAGCTAAATGGGAATAGACTACTGTATTTTATTTGAAAAATGCAATTAATTTATAAGCGTGTGCATGTCACTGAGTCTTTGTCGGTCTTTGGTGCGTTCTTGTGGACGACTCGTCTGTGTGTATTGTCGTGGTGTTATTGTTCCTTTGTTTGACTTTACATAAAACCGAAAATAAACGGTTTTCATCTGCCACTAATGAACGCTGGAGTCGTGTTGCGTTTTACAGCTCCTTACACCTCCGACGTGACAGTATATATAGACTTATTATGAAGTATCCAGTTTCTCCCTGGAGACTAACACTCCATAAGAAAGCCGATATAGACATTTATGAATGAATTTTGAAATCTTTATATAAAGTTTTATAATTGTTTTATATAGCTTTATATAGTTCAAAGGATTTAACAAGAAAATTGTTAAACAAAACAACCCCGGGCAAATGACTTCAGGGTCATGCCACACTAAATCTGTGATCACCACCTCCTCATCTGCACTGCCCTATAGGGTCACCTCATGTTCTTCATTACTGCCCTATAGGGTCACCTCATGTTCTTCATTACTGCCCTATAGGGTCACCTCATGTTCATATACACTGCCCTATAGGGTCACCTCATGTTCTTCATTACTGCCCTATAGGGTCACCTCATGTTCATATACACTGCCCTACAGATTACCTCTTCCTCATTTACATTGCCCTATAGGCTCACATAAACCTCATCTACATTGGCCTACAGGTAACCCATGCTGTTGTGCTATGAAAATCCATAATAAAACCCAGGAAACCTCAAGGCCAGATGCACAATGTGTTCTGTACCTGCTCAGTTCATAGCTCAGTGGTGCCACCTGATGCATTGCCGGTTTCCCAGTTTTCTGTATATTTTCACACCTATCTGGTGTTCGCTACATTTTGATCTTTATCAGCAACTTTACAGAAGTCATGTGGTGTCAAAACCAAACAACCATCTCGATTGCATAATGAAGCAGCTATAGCAGTTGAGACTGAATTGCCAATACCTTTTACCTGTCTGAGGGACTCACTATTAGCATACTCCCAAAGGGCTATTAGAAGAGCAAACAGAAACTAGAAGACAAGCAATACTATGTGTAGTAACTAGGCAACCTTTCATTGGTTTCCATGATACTGCAAGGTTTTGACTTTACAAAGTGCTGTAACCCTTATGTGGGAGTTACCCTGGTAATGGTGTGTGAGAGTGTGTGACTGAAAACGTACCAACAAATGGCTATCAGATAAAAGCCCCAACCCCTTCTTTCAACAGTGATAAACACACACACAGTGACTAGCAGGATGAAGAAAAAGACTGGTGATTGTTATCCGCCATCTGCCAGCACGTGCTGTGTGTGTGTGTGTGTGTGTGTGTGTGTGTGAGAGAGAGAGAGAGAGCGAGAGATACAAGATCAACGTGTATGTATAAAGCCTATTACTAAATGTCTTTCTAACAGTATCTCTTTATGATATGACTCTGCACAGACGGCAGTGCAAATGCAACGTTTTTCAGTTTCAAATGTAGTTTCTACATTTTGGTACATTCAGTATCTTAAATTGGATTAAAATAGATTGAATAGATTCCATTTACATTTGGTAGCAGAGATGTGAGAGAAAATATGCATCTTTCAAATGGTCATCTCACTCCTTTGTTTTTATGGCGATTACCTCTCATCTGCCAACCTGAAGTATTCACCCCCCTGATGATTGCCCATCTTTGTAGAGAGTCAACACCTCCCTCCTTTGTCTCAACCGTAATGTGACAACCATCAACCCCCCCTAATGTGGATACCCCAAGTGTTCCCACTTTTTTCAATGTATATAAGGTCCTCCCAGAACAGATCAGATTAGACCCGTCGTGATCGACATTGTACGCATTGTGTGTGTCAATAAACTTGTAGCGAATGCAGTAATATAAGCATTTTGTTTTGTGTGAATTTATTTATTTATTTTACTTTTAATATCCATTTATATTTGTATATTTCTTGATTATTATGTGTATACTTTGGA
>JAOXYF010000014.1:9252040-9275837 GCA_028565775.1 Sternarchorhynchus goeldii | reverse complement strand
AGGTGCACACGGTATGATCATTTGAGTGAAATATTCTTGTGTCTGTATGTGTGTGTAAATTAGGTTGGAGAGCATTAGCGTTTTATGTAATAATTTGAACAATTCATAAACCGGAACATGATGGTTTCGTTGATGTGTATTGTATTTTATTTCAGTGTTCACGTTGGTCTTGGAAGTTATGAGACAGAAAATTCCTGTAATAAAACTTTTGAACCATCAGTCAGAGCACGGCACTTTTATCAATCAGTGAAGAAAAGGTTGGGATCAGCTATAAAACTCATCAACCCTGAAACCGTCCAGTCTCCTGACTCCTGAAGCCGAATTTCTAACAGATGGTATACATCTGGTTCATGGGTAACTTGCACGAGTCTGAGTCATGTCTTGAGTCTTTGGGGTGCCAAAGTCCAAGTGAAGTTTAGAGTCTAAGTAATGTAAACAAAATAAAAAATGTATGAAGTTGCTGGTTGTAAACTAACATGCATTCTCAATCACAAAGACATGAAACAGTGCTTGAAGCCCAATTAAAAATTTATGCTGGTCAGCAAAAACATTAGCTAACAAGAAAATGGCTGTATGAAAACGGAGAATCTATGAAATATAGAAATACATTATTGCTTAAAATGAGATAGAACTATTTACACACAATACTGATTATCTCTCAGCCTAGATGTTTTACTCATGGGAGATATGAGATAGATGCCCATGGGAGATTAAGTAGAAATTTTTTATTCAAATTATCGGTAATATAATTTTTTCCCCCTGACACCTTTCACAAATGTCACACGCTGACTCGCAAGTCAGTTAAACAAAAATCAGTCGAGTCACGACTCCGTCAAAATACATGAGTAGTGTGACTTAAGTTAGATTGTTTGACTAGTGTGCCCATCTCTGATGTGTATTCAGTCTTTAGGGTTCACCTAGTACCTGGTTAAAGAACCTTTAGGGTTCACCTAGTACCTGGTTAAAGAACCTTGTTAACGAACCTTTAGGGTTCACCTAGTACCTGGTTAAAGAACCTTGTTAAAGAACCTTTAGGGTTCACCTAGTACCTGGTTAAAGAACCTTTAGCAGCAATGGTAGCTTCTTTTTGGGAATGATCCTACAAACTTGGGACACCTGTTTGTTGGAGGGTTCTTCAATTCTCTCATTCCTCTTGGCAGAATGATTCAAGCTCAGCAAGGCTGGATGGAAAGTGTCATTTATAGTTCTCTACAGAGATGTTCCTATGACTTCAGGACCTGACTCTGGTAGGAACACTTCAGATTTCCCAAAGCTTCTCCCATGTTTTCTTGGCGGTATGCTTTAGGTTTTTGTCTTGTGGAAATATGAACCTTCACTTCAGTCTGAGATATTGGGTACTCTAGAAAATGTTTTCACACAGGACTGACCTATAGTTTCCTGCATTCATATTTTACTTTCCCAGTCCCTGTCACTGGAATACATTCCCTTCAGTTCAGTTAATGTAAGTATGTCTAATCTGTTCAGTTAGGCACAAGTGGACTCCAATGAAGATGCAGAAACAATTTAAGGACTACTGATAGAACTACTTATGTAAATGTAAAATTTCTGTCTTTTATTTGTAATACATTTGGAAAACATTAAAAACATTTTTGCTTTTTCATTATATTGTGTGTTGATTGGTGAGAAAAAAACCTTACTAAAGTTTCCAGTCTCACCTAGAAAGCAATGAAGATTTTCAACAGCAGCTTTACATTACTTAACTATTCCTGCTGTGTGTGCATGTGTGTGTAGTTTTCTGTTCTCACCCATGTCATATGTGATGCGTAAAGTGTTTACTTTCTTTTGTGACATTGCGCTGAGTCAAATCTAAGACAAACCAAATTCACCTCACATTTTCTGTGACTCATCCCTTAAGCAAGCATTCAAACATTATGTCAGTGGGCAGAGAGAGAAAAATACACTCAAACTCCCATGCCACGGTGGCCAGACATCCATCTTTAGGCCGAACAGTCTATTTCGTCTCTTCTTCTGTCCAGCAAAACATCTAGACAGACATTTAGTTGCTTTCCATTGATCGATATTATTTAAGCAAGACACTGGAGCAGAAACAGTCGGATACCTTCTGTTTCATTGGTTTAACAGAGTGCCTCGTATCTCCTCACCTAACATAACAACACAAAGTCTGTTCTCTACATTCTAGTGAGTTAGGATGCTTGCAATGGTGTGAAAATACCAGTGGGAAAAATTCTCAGTGGTCAGCACATTCTTTCCTTTTGAAGATTAGGAAAGATTAATTTCATGCCTTCTGTACAATATACCAAACTTAAATAGTGTAAATAGGTGCCAAGTTTGGTGAGCAAAACATTAATTTATATTACAAATTTCTAGATCAAAGTGTTCAGCTCTGTTAGGTAGCTAGACGGGTTACACTGTAGTTTTAATTTTATGTGTTGTACTGTGTTGTCCCTATTCCCTTTGTTGTCATTTTAGGTATCATTAAACTCAATTATTCTCACAGACTGATACACACACACACACACACACACTCCTCTGGCAGGGATAATATGCCTCCAGAACTAGCTCTGCAGTCATACATCATCTTATCGTGAAGCAACTTTTAAACTGTAGTGAAGTCAAAAATCTCCCATAAATCTCTGGATCCTCCACACCTTTGACACACTTCTAAAACACACAGTAAAAGCCTGCAGTAGTGACCAATAACATTACTCACTCAAAAACACCCAGTGTTTGTTAATTCTTCATGAACACTAGCAAAAGGATAGTTGTTAAAGAACAAATGCGATTAGCTGGTTTACAATAACGACTAGCAGCTTGAGACATTTTTTTCCAGAGGTCAACCAGAGACAGAAAAATGTACTCAGGTAAACGTATTGGTAATTCAAAACAATAATTGTTCAAGTAGAAGAAAAAAAAATTGAATTACTATTTAAGCAAAGGATTTTAAGGATTTTACTTCTCTCATGCATGTTTTTTAAAATTTCATGCATTTGCCATAGGCCTACTATATATAACAATTTGTAGTCTCAGGAATCTTGTTCAAGGACTTTTATTAGTTGAGTACTTGCCCATGTGGGGTTTGAACCCCAGCCCACAAGAGAGACAGCATTGTTACGCACTACATGATACAACCACAAACAGATATAAAAATACCTGGGAAAAAGACTTTGAGTGATACAGAAATTCTGAAGACATTTTTGGATTCAAATTACAAAAAAGTATATAACAAATGGGTAGCAAGCAAATCTTTAGCTTTTACCTACTTAGCTCGTACGTTAACTCTGTTTAATTAAGCCTTAAAGGTTTTTCATATTGTGCTAATATTGTGCTTATAACTTCAGTGCCACAAGCATCACACTGGATTTGGTGATTGATTTGTGATTAGTAAAAATTTGCAACAATTTTTTGGAGCTCTTGCCAAAGATAAACATTTTTGCTACTTTGAATTATTTAACCCTGGGCAAATGATTTCAGGGTCATGCCACACTAAATCTGTGATCACCACCTCCTCATCTGCACTGCCCTATAGGGTCACCTCATGTTCCTCATTACTGCCGTATAGGCTCACATCAAATTCAATTATTTTTACATTGCAGTTTGCCAAGTGATTAGCCTGACCAACCAGCTAGATAAATATACTAGCTATGTTGCTTAGCTAACAACCGTGCCCATTCATACTTGAAAGAAATGGTGTTCAGTAATGTATTTTTTAAGAGAAAAACATTTTTCACTGTCATAAAGATTAAAGTTTGGTATCAATTGTATATATTGACATTTCTTTCAAGTATGAATGGGCATATGAATGAGTTCAGCTACTCTATTTATTTGTCTTTTGCTTGTAGTTTTATGTTGCTAAGCTATCCATGTTTTTCTATCAAAATATTCAGATCACAACATTTAACTTTCATATTAATAATGCTCATTTCACAAGCAGATAGACCATCTCCTTCAATGTTGTGCATTTACAGATGCTCTTCTGCATACATCAGTTGTAACGATGGTGGTTATTTGTGTTTTTGTTGTCTGTTTAACAGCTCGAACCATTCTGGCCTGTTCCTGTCACATGAGTACTGGTTCTCTGCACTGTACAGTGTACTGTTGCTAGGGCAGACGTTTGTGCATGTACAAGCTGTTCCGTAAACAGTTAGCCAACAATGTTTTTTCATGTCAAAGGTGTCTGATTATTCCTTTTTACCCTTCCTGCAGAGGCCATGAGCTGTTACCGCTTTTCACACTGATCTCGGATCATCCCTGTTAGCAGATTAGTTCACTGTCATGCGAGTCCGGACAACCTGTCAGCACGCCGGGGCAGGTAAAACTCCCTCCAAGTGCGGGAGAAAGAAATCCACTCTGTATGTGGATCCATGCTCCTCGGGCTGCCGGCAGACAATAAAACTGGTTCATTGTTCTGGTCTAGCTTCTAAGAGAGCAGACTTCTATCACATTATGACTAGGTAACCATTCAGAATGGATCGTAGCACATCATCATGTATGTGAAAGTAGGACGCAGTGGTCCCTGTGGAGGAAGAAAGCCACACTCCAAGGTACTGGTACTGGTACTGGTACTGGTACTGGTACTGGTACTTCCCCAGCCAATCCACACACAGCAGCAAAGCAGCAGCACACACTCACAGTCCCAAATGTGTGTGGGAACCACACACTCAATGGAGCACACATATAAACCCCTCGCTCTCTCCCTCTGCTTCTGTGCCTCTCCCTCTAAAATCCTCTTCTGTCACCTCTGATCTTTTTGACAGACACTTAGACAGATCACAGCACTTGGTCCAGTGTCTCTCTAGACAGTAAATTCCCTGCAGTGCTGCTTCTCAGCACATACTGCTGATTGTAAGGTTTTTGTTGTTTGCTGTGTTGCTCATGATGTTTGATCACAATGATTAAGGGCACAAGTCTGTATTACCAAAAAATGCATAAAACACATAAAACACACACACATGCACACAAATAAATTAAATAATCCCTTTTGACAGCAGAAGACACCTTTCTTATTTCCATATTGATTACATTACTGATACAACACACACACACAAGAACAGACAAATTCCAGACAGACCAGAGAGCCAGATGTCTGTTCAGCGCTGTGTTAAAACAATAAGTGAGATATTTCCGGAAACATGCTTCTTGTTACTCTGTCCGAGACAGGAAGTAATATGTTGCTGCAGAGAGATGGGTCAAACCTAGTCATTTCAGCAATGAGACTGTTAACGCCACATTGTGTTAATGTATGTGTGTGGTTTAAAGAATGTGCATGTTACACTGAATAGGCATTACCCTAAAAGACGTGTGGTACAATATCACTTCTGAAATCAAAGTCACAGAATTCTACTAAGTGAATTCTACTACACACAATTCTACAAACTAAGTTCTACTACACACAGTTCTACTACACAGAGTTCTACTAACTGAATTCTACTACACACAATTCTACTAACTGGAACCCCAGTCTTACACCACGCAGTGTCATACTGGAGTAAATTATTTTTAAAGACATCATTTTATATGGAGGTTAGCTTTTTATGCATCCACACTGGGATGGAAGAACGTCTCGTGTTGAACAGGGCACATGCTGCCATACTCTAGCAGTGCTTCATCAGGGAAAAAATGAATTGTGATTCATTTCTTTAATAGCGTTACTCTAAAATCATTCACTCCAGCTTGAGAAATGAAATACAATTCATCAGTGCACCTATTCTCATATTATGTGCAACAAAACAGAAAACCACTATAGCTGCCAATATTCTAATGGAGAACAATGAGGACTAAATCTGATAAAAGACCAGTTTCAGAAACTGATTATATATTATCTACATATCCATCTATATAGCAATCATTTTACAGTTTTCAGCTGAATGCATAAACTGGTTTATTCCTTTTCTTCCATATCTTTTCTAGTTCTTCCTTCAGCCCTTGGTATTTCCCAGGTTTCTCATGTTCCTTGTGTCTGATGTTGCTATTACTCGTGATCTCCATCACAACCTCTTCTGCTGTAAATACACTACTACTCTAGTCATTAGTCATTACCATTTCGCTGGTCTATATCACAGGATCTTAGCCTGGTCATTCTCTAACACCTTCTGCAAGTATCCCATTAAGACCTTGGAACTTGCAGCCCAGGTTTCTATATGCTATACCATCTACATGGTTATGGAGTTCCATGTATGCTCTGCCTGCTAGCGTCCCATTACATGGCATCTTTGCATAGCCTGCATCTGGTATTCTCACTCATCCACATTCCTGTCTGAGGCACTCACTAAGCACTTCATTATTAAAGGCCATATTCGTGAGTCTTTGTTGTGGCTCCATAGTCACTCTTGGAGTTGAGTTGTGGTTTTGACCACCAGGGGTTGTGCCCCTTTGAGTTCTGGATGAGTTCCTTGAGTGCTGTTGATCTCTTTGAGCTTCTTGTATTCCTCTTCAGGCAGGCAGTCTTCTCTGTGGAGGATACTGTTCATCTTGTAGCCAAACATCTCAGTATTCAACTGCATCCACTTGGTAGTCTGATATGACTTCATGCTCCAGTACTGAGCTTGGTGCAGTTTGGGGGTTTGGGAAGATATTGCCCCTAATATAGCAGTTGCTTGTGGACGTTGGAACACTGAGCTACTAGTTGCTTTGGTGTTAGTCTAGATGTTGGGTATCGAAGCATTTATAGTTCCTACATCATCTCACACTGGGGTTGCTTGTGTTGTAGCATATGAACAGTGTTTTATTCTCCGTTCTTGTCCATGAGAGTCCAGTGGAACAAATATCATCAGATTGCCCCCCGTCCACCACCATTTGATTCAGTGGCCTGGTGGCCTGGATTCAAATTCACAACCTCGTGTATCACACTGCAAACGTCCTGGCCAGGATTCAAACTCATGATCTCCTGTATCAAGGTCACTGGAGTGTTGTGTGTATGTGCACGCATTGTGTATGCTTTTCTGTTATACAGACTACAGCATGTAAGTAACATTCATTGTAATGAAGACAGTGTGGACTCCACCTCATCCTTATATAGACTAAGAACATCAACAAATGACTCACAATTGGCCACATTATTGTAGTTTCTTACTCATTAATTTATAAAACCATTTTTCTTGCGTGAACTACAACTCCCAGCAGCAAATTGAAAAAAAAAAAAAAAAAAAAAAGGTTTGGAAAATATGGACCACAACTCCCACAATTCCTACTCACCCAGATCTGGAGCTTGATGCGTTTCTCATTGCGATACACAGTTTTGACTTTGAAGTCGATCCCCACAGTGCTGACGAAGGCAGAGGTGAATGAGTCGTCTGCGTAGCGGAAGAGGAAGCTGGTCTTTCCCACACTGCTGTTGCCTATGATGAGCAGTTTAAACATGTAGTCGAAATTCTGATCGGCTGCGTCCTTCTGCGCCTGCGTCTGCTGGCGGGTGTCGCTCGCTGACGCCATCTAGAGGACCAGGGAGCTCATGTAACATGGGCTACAGGTGACTACAGTGTTATTTTGTGTGGCACGAGGAGCATCTGCAACTTTCAAAAGGCCTTTGTTTTCCAGCTTGTGTGCCCCCCACCCCCACCCCCACACACACTACTTAATCTCATCTTTATCTCTCTCTGCCTTTCTACCACATTCACACTCACCTACCATCACCTCTCTCCACATCTGTTTCTCCTTTTCCTCTCCTTGCTCTTTCTCTAACCCTGTCTCTCTCCCTCTCTGTTAACTCTGTGGATCATAGCCACTGAGAGAGGCTTTCTCCCTGATTAGGACCCGTTTCCGTGGATACCAACTCAGCACAAAACATCCTAGCCATAAAGACAGAAGCCAAATCAGCAAACACTCTAATACACACCCTCTTCTCTCTCTCTCTCTCTCTCTCTCTCTCTCTCCCTCTCTCTCTCTCTCTCTTTCAGCAAACACACACACACCCTTTTCTCTCGATCTCTCCCTCCTGTCTCTCAGCAAACCACCATTAGATGCCAGAATTAGACACTTTGACCAAAACAACTTATCATAGGAGAAACCTTGCTCATTGGTTAGACAAATACGTACAACAATAAGTTAATTAGCTTCAATTAGTACAACATATTTATAAAATCTTCATCTATAAATATTCATAAATATAATTTATTTTATATTCATATTTATAACATTATTTATTACTACAGTAACATACCTATTAACTATAGCTTTAAACAGAGAAAATATCCTTATCACCACCAAAGTTGTACAACTGACCTTCAGTCTGCTGCGCCTGTAGCCAAAGAAACAATAGATTTTATATGGAAGCACACCTGATACCTACACCAGCAACTTTAATAAAAAAAAATTAAACCTTCATTAGCAATTAGCCGACATCTATCATCGCCTCAGCTTTCGCTTTCAAGGCGCAAACATTTCTAGCCAGACTGTGGCGGTCTCTTGGTGTCTTATTGGTTAACGCTGGGATTCGGATCGCTCGCTCGCGGACGTAACTGGCAATTGCCACGCGCACCTGATGAGGGGAGTCACCAGGATGTGGCACGCCCTGCCCACGGCTGAATGAAAGAGCGTGTTGAGTTGCATCAAGCGCAGTTGTGAAATAAGTTCGGTATGTCTGTGCATGAAATAATGAACCATTTACTATATTTCACCGTGTAAATGTTTTTTTTCTCCTTCTGCAACTAGTTAAATAAGTGACAGTAAAATCGTTACTGTCCACCCCCAGTATGGATACAACGAAAAAAATTGCAAGCGCCACGCGAACGCTCGAAGGGGGGGGCAATGCTATGTATAAAACAACCTGCACATTTTCATTTGAGAAATGTGATATTCAGGCTTTAGACCATTGTGGCGTTGCAGAAGCTACGGTCTTGGTACGACTCAACGGGCTGTAAAGAAGCCTACAGCCTCGCTCGCTTCCATATGGATATCTGCCACCAAATTAAACCGGTGTTTTATGTCAGAAAAAATACCAGTTTTTAACGAACATCAAAAACAACGTCAAAGCAACTTCACTAACCTTCTTTGGTCGCTTTCTGTGGGTTATCCTGGTCAGAAAAGTTTTTTTTCGGCCGACTTAGGACATCCGCTGTTTGCCTCGCCCCTGCGCTTTGACTGTACTGTCAGCAGACTGCCTCACTCTCCGCCCGCGGCGCACCGGGGTAGAAGCCGTTTACCGCAACAGCATTAAAGGCGACTGTCGTAATATTTATTTGCAGACGGCTTCTAAATATTTAAAACGCGGATGCAAAATTGGTAGGGCTACTTTTATTCGCCTTCGACGCCTGACTTCGGAGCGGTTTATCCTTCAAAGGGCAGGAAAATACTGTATAAAGATAATGATTAATGTTCCCAGATCAGCCAACTTTTGGTAGGCGGCTATCAAACGTGACGCGCTAACCCATCATCTAGAGGGTTTCACCGAGTGGCCAAGTCAGCGTGACGTTGAATAGATCGATGGGTTCATTCATATTTGCTCAGAGCGGCAAACTAAACGTGATTCATGCACAGGCCTTCCCTTGTGTTCATTAATTACTGCAGCAAATTACTAAGCAGCCACTCGAAATATTGTATACACACTGCGTTTAATTACAGTGCAGTACAATCAATTTTTGCCCACTATTTAATTAAAAAAAAACTGCGCATGAACAGGTGCGCATCAATATAGTACAATCGCATATAGGCTATATTTATGTCCACATTTAACTTTGAAATAGCTGAGGTATTTAGAAAGTTGAAATAATGATCTAGTTCCCCAGTAACACACAACTAAGTAGTCTCTTACACCAGCATAAAAAAAAAATCAACATAGAACAGGAGACTGGTGTCTCAAACACTTCTTTCTAGCCAGGACTTGGAAGTAGTGCTGCTCTCTTTACATTCACAGAACTGGAGAAGAACCAGTAGTCCAGCCATTGGCAGATGTTCTTATCATCTCACCCATCCTTAATCACTGGTTTAGGGTGGGTCAGAGGTCGAAGGGCGCGAGATCGTCTGGGGTCCTAGGGGGCATTGCCTCCCGAACGTGGTTGACATGTTTCTGCGAGTGCTGAGGGGTGTCGAGGAGTTGGTGTTGTTCAACGCAGGCCTGACGATTAGGACACCAGATGGGGTGATGAACCGCTGACCCACAGCCAGACGCTGAGGTGCGTCTAACGGGGTTTTCACACCACCAACCTCCAATCAGGGTTAAATAAACCTCTCCTTAGAACACGGGAAAGAGCAAACTGTATTTTTAAAGAAGTTTCCATGGCACGTGCTCGTCTGTGTGCATGTCTCATTAACTTGAACCTGGATTAGCATAACTCAACTGAGGGGCAAACTGAGGGGTAATTACCATAACTCACCCAAGAGGCAATACTTCAATAAAAGCTAAGTGTTCACTTGCCTCAGAAACAATCACAGAACAGCACAGAAAAAACAGACTATGAAATTGCACTCTTCTTCTAGGGTATGCACTCTAGTTATTGGGCATGTGTGGATTTAAAATCCCCTTGTCATTAACTGTGAGTGAAGAACTTCAGCAGTAGAGCAATCAAGGGCTTGGGCTCTAAGATACACACACACACACACACACACTCAAACAGCATGTCTGCACATCTCAGCTTGACAGAAGCACATTACAGCGCTGGAGGAGAGGTTTTTTGGCTCAAAGCCACATACTGCACAATAAAGATCGATGTCTGCTGTAACGATGTTTGAGAGAGGCACTGCAGTTTTGATCTCTCGGAGTGCAGTGCCCCATTTTCAATCTGTAAGCATGATTCTGTCTTATATTCTCGCTGACACTCTTTCTCCTGCCCCCACATTCCCATTCTAAATGTGGTGATTGGTATTGACCCCAGCAATCAATATGGCACTGATCTCAGTTCAACATTCAATATCCATAAAAATACAGTTAATGTATTAAAAAAAGCAGTATTTTCAGTCTTCCAAGGGGGCCAAAAACACAGTCAAATCAAGTAACTCAGTTTAACATCTTGTAAAATTGAATACATATATAAAAAAGTAATACATTTGAGGGAAAAAAAAACCTTGAAATTCTCTAACCAACAAAGAAATCTATATAAGAATAACAACAATAATAATTTAGAAGAAGAAAAAATATCCTAATAATTACAATACAGTTCATGCACCATGTGCTTGAACCCTAAAAGCACACAGACACATAACCTAGGCAACAGATGATTCAGTCTAAATCCGCCCCAGCTACAGATCTTTACTCAGTAGTCCCTTGGTGGCTGTCACTCTGGATGTTTGAGACACGTGATTGGTTGGGTCGCTGGCCTCCCATAGCCTGCGGAACTCTTCCTTATAGGGTCCCACTAGATCCGGATCTTCCGTTACTATGACGTTCTCCTTGTTACTCTGCACTGCCTTCATGGTCCAGTTGAGGGAGCCAGTGAGCAACTTCTTTCCGTCTACCAGCGCAAACTTGTGGTGCATGTACACAGCATTACTGAGCTCATGTCGAACACAGATACCTGTGATACAGAAGAGAATTACAATTAGCGTTAGAAACAGCATTTAGCTGTGCGTCAAATGTATCTCAGGAAAAGCAACCATTTCCTACAACGGTACTGCACACAAACATGGATACAAATATAAACAATATGGCTGGGCATGGTATTTTTATGCCAGAGTATGTAGAAAATAAATTATATTTTGCTGGTGTTGTACAGCCCTACAGAGTTCGTGGGTAGTAAAACAGTCCCCCGTCTGAGGCTCTGAGCATGGAGAAAAACATCAACACAGTTTGCTGCAATAGTAAATGCAGCTCAGGACAGGCAAGGCCCAGGGCCGCTGCTGTCGTTGGATTTCCGTGCACTTCTGGGCCCATCTGGCACAGTCACAGCTGGCTGATGCATTTCTACTGGCTGCAATAGTGCAGCACTTTGGTGGGTCTCCTTGTTTTTCAGCCCGGGTCTTACCAGGCCCAGGGGAGTCCACTCTACCAGACTGTTATCTTTAATAGCTATTCTCATCCATCTCAGTGATAGATGGGCCCTAAGGCAGCCATGGGGTGACGTATCTTACAACCCAGCCCCGCCACAACTCACAGTGCCACAGAAAACACAGAGGAAGTCCAGCCATTAACAGCTGGGTCTTTGCCCAGTGAATGTTTTTTTGAGTTGATTGATCATTGTCATCAGACTATATCATTGAGCTCCTGTTCCTTGGTTTTAATCCAGGCCAGAAATTAAAATGGATTGAGCTGGATTAGATTTAGAAAGATATTCTATATTCCCTGTCCTGAAGAACCAGAGAACTTGAGCACTGCAGAACTGGAGATCAGCCAACTTCTCTGATGACCTGGAGGTGCTTGGAGGTCATTTGGGAGAAAACCAATGGAGACGTTCGACAAAACATTTGTCATTTGGATGTCTTTCTAGCAAGTTATTAACAGTATAAATAGAGGCTGAGCCTAGGGGTTCATGTTACGTGTAAGGGTCTCTTCTCATTTAGTGTAATAAAGAAAAAACTTGCCCAACATTATTCAGTTTCTGGGAGACTTGCTAATTAGACGTTCTGCTGAGTAAAAACAGTTAGATTTCACACATTTCTAATTTGTTGATCTTCAACTAATCATGACCAAAAAAAAAAATCTGAAACTGCCTTAGATAATATGACTGTGAACACAGGAACAGCCCAGGAATGCCTAATTAACACCAAAACAGTTTGTGAACCCACATGACTTCGGTGGTGTACCTGCTCTGCGGAGGGTGCCTATCTGGGAGCCTGTGATGCTCATGTACTCCCTGTCGGTGATGACTCGGACCGCCACACCTCGGCTGTGCAGGAGCAGCACGGCCCGACTCAGATCCGCGTTGGAAAACGAAAACAAGCAGAGGTCAAGGGTCACACCGGCTGAGAGAAGGTGGCCCAGCAGTCGCGAGAAGGGGGTGTCAACGCTGTGGGGGAGGGGACAAGAGCTGGGGCGAAGCCAAACATTATGTCAGCGCATTTTAATGTTTAACATTAGCATGAACCCATTCACACTGAAACCATCTATAACTCATTTATGACTACTTAAGATGATCATTTAACACAGATTTGCCTACATTTTTGACAATTTTTTAACAACAATTAGTAAGAATTGTTTAAACCTCTGCAAATCAGTTTTGACTACCTGAAACTTCAGACGTGCTGACTTTCATTTAAATTATGACTACTCATTACAGAGATCTTAAAAAGTATTTTAACTTTAATTCCTCGTAGACATCTCGAATCACTGTTCTTAGTTGGGTAAAGTATTGCAGACTATTTTGAAAGATTAGTCTGTTTACCAATAATCCAAAATGTAAGTGAAAATGCTCAAAAAGCAGCAAAGACATGGATTGAAATAACTGTCGCACAATTAAATCTTTTGTGGGCCAAAAGGCTCGATTTGACACGTTTTAAGTAGGACGTCGCCTATGTCCTCAAAAGAAATACAATAAAATAACGGGCACAAATCGAAGCGCTACCATGACAACGATCCGGCTGGAGTGTAGAGATGCTCCACGCACGTTAACGGAGACGGGAAGAACAGGACCTCCTTTAGGGGCCCGCGACGGCCTCTCTGGAGCGAGAAGCGACGAACCAGCCAGTCTATCCATTCCACCCCAAACGTGACAGCCACTGCCCCGATACCCAACATTTTCAGTAGGTCTGCCAGAGTCATCTAACACGTTCAAAAGAGAGAGAGAGAGAGATTATGCGATATGTTGTGATGTTCCTCTTCAAACAACAAACGATCTCCTTGGCTACAAAGCCAACATCTGGCTAAAATCCTGTCTACACTGCGAGGATGAGAAAGCTTCCAGATAAATGAGAATATTTCCCATGGCTTCTGTAATTGCACATTCCCATTCCATATAATCTTGCCATTTTAGGCTAATCACGTTTACAAATACCTTAGCAACCTAGTTAACTGTAGGTGCAATTAGCTAGTTCGCAGGCTAGCTAGGCTAGCTAGCAAATTATGTATCTAGACGGCTACCTCGACAGGCTAGATATATTAGGAAGCATTTCCAAACTATTATCCTCTTTAACAGGCATAAAGCTAATCACATACATAATAAGTGCACAGTGCGCTTACCTGCATGTCAAAGATTTTTACTTTTTAGTGGACGCGCTAGCTTCGCAGAGGTTTGCTTACTAAGTAGCTCCCTCTAGTGATACTGGCCAAGAAGTACCAATAATAAAAAAATATCCACCTGTTGCCAGACGTTTCATGGACAGGATAGTTGGAGAAGACGACTTGCCTACCTGTACGTGTTGCTGTATGTAATACGATAGTTTTTTAGATGATTTTAGATATTATCTTGCAATATATAGTTAAATAACGCACCAAACACACAATCAATTTTAACTGTTTATTACCCTTGGACGAATTTAGTTACATGCAATATACTATTATAGCAGTACATTATGTTAAACAAATTAATTTGTGGAACTTTATGAAATAATATTTATGGAAAATCCACACACGATTAATGATAAATTTTTTTTTTGGACTTGGATTTCATGCTGCAGGAGCAATGCTTGACACTAGGTGGCAGTAAAGAACCGGCAGCAGGCACTAACTTTCAGGGACATCAGTCAAAAAAAAAAAAAAAAGAAAAACAGGGTAGGATTCAGGAAGTGTAACTTTGGTATGTCAGGCAATTTTTTTAGTTTTAAAGTCTATAACAAGGTCATCACTGTATTAAATGACAGAGAGCACCTTAATTCATTTATAGCACATATGATGCCAGTGGAGTAATAACATATCTGAAGGTTTATCTTGGGATGAACTGTGAAAGGAAAATATTCACAGGGCCTTTGTAAAGAGCACGTGCAAAACTAGTTCTTCAGAAATTGTGAACCAACCATTCCATTTCATCACAATCCATTCTGTATGTTCTGTTTAAAAAAAAAAGCCTGCTGGGGTTTGTAAAGGTTTGCTCTTTTGCACTGATCTGAGAAGACCTGACTGAAATTAAGATTTAATAAGATGAAACCAGGCCAAGATCAGTGTAAAAAAGCATCTTCGACTGGACATAGCAAATGTTTGGCTAACCCTAACCCTAATCCTAGGACCAGTTTGGGGGCCGTTTCTGTTGTGGTTAATGCTTCAACTCAAGTGGACAAATTTCTTTCTGAACAGAGTGCACTTGTGTAAACTACAGGTGGAGCAGGTAAGGGATCAGGAGGAGCCGGGCTCAGGCCTCACATTCACCCTCCTGGGTACAGTATTTGCGGTCGTAGACCAGACGGGAGCCTCCCATGGGGGTGAGGCCACTCTGCGAGGCCACCTTGTTGGTGCCCATCTGCAGGGACACAGTGGTGGTGTCCGCAGGCTCCACACTCATGTTCTTCTCCGTCACCTGCCTTGCTGTGCCTAGGGCAGGCATGCCAGCCTAGGACGAGAGAGAGAGAGAGAGAGGGGAAGAGGGAAGTTAGAAGAAAGGGAGAAGAGAGAGGGATTGAAAGAAATCATAAAAATATCAAGATAGAGAGGGAGATGTGGGGGGGGGGTTACAGTTTTTATCCCCTTTTCAGACAATATAACTTGGTTCTGAGTTAAAATTCGATTCAATAGAGTGTTTATAAAATGAGCAGAACAAATGCTTAATTAACCTCCATACCTAAGTAAACCTAGTAACATCTAGAACATTTAGAGCTTGGATAATTCTATGGTTCTGGAATTCTAGGTCTAGGTTTTCCTGTATGTGTTCTCTAGGTGTTCTATAAGTGTTCTTGGTGTTCTCTGTGTGTTCTAGGTGTTCTAGGTGTATTCTCTAGGTCTGGGCAGTGAGGGAGACAGGGGCCTCACCATGCTGGCACACTTATTGGTGCCCATTTGGAGGTGGATGCTGTTGCAGTCCATGGGTTTCTCCATGCCCATCTTTGGGTCGTAGAGGTGGCGTCGTGTGCCGTAGGAAGTCATGCCCTTCTGACTGGCATACTTGTTTGAGCCCATCTGAATGCGATTAAGATCAGAGTTTAAATGTGTTTCAATGGGACATAAAGAAGTTATCACTTGACCACTGAAGAACACTGCCATGTAAATGCCTAAGACACAGGACCATCTGGATAACTCACAATAAAATCTTCTTGCTTTAGTACTACTATAGATTTATTTAGAATAGTTCAATGATAAAATATATGACTGCATATTTCTAACTCTCTTACTGTTTATCCCTTAACTGAGGTGAATGGAACTAGATCCATATACAGTCATGGTATGAAAGACATATTCTATATAAACACAAATGTGACCTTCAGTACTTCTTGCTGTGTACTTTCAGCAAGTTGAACGCCTCACGAACTCTGACCTGCTGACAGATTATGCTCTTTCCCTCGTTCAGCTTCTCGCTGGTGAAATTCCTCTGGCGTTTGGCGGCATATTTCACCCCCACGTCGTGTGTTGTGTGAAAGCCTTTGGTCTTGGCCTGGGAGCAGGGAACATCCACGAGCATTTTTAACAGACATGTGGCAGAATGCGCTTAAGGAGGCCCTGTAGAAGGACTACAGCAGCCGGGGGCAGGAGGGGGCAGGAGGGGCAGGATGCTGTCGGTGGCTCAGCACCCCTGTCACTCATTCTTCCTGCCCTGTGCATCATTCAGGCTATTTTAACACAACATTTCAGAGGGCAGAAAGAAAACGTCTGTAAAACTGAGCAGATCGGATTACTGGAGATGACTGTATAGCTGCCAGCAAGAAAACTTAGAGGGCTTTGTTAGCATTCTTTGTGTATAAAGTAACATGCACTGTATTTTAGATTTATTTAATATCTTAAATAATATAATCTGATATCAGGGAAAATAAAATAGCTACATTTTTGTTCTCATTTCCTGCTACTGCACATGATTTCTTTCACTGTCAGAGGTTAAGAAGACCTGAGGGAAACAGTGTGTGTATCAGAGGTACTGAAATGCTCAGTCTGTGTATTAGAGTGAGCCAAGTACTGAATGTCTGTATAAGAGGTGCTGAAGAACTGAATGTGTGTCAGAGGTACTGTTCATGGAAACATAAAAAAAAGTATAGTCAGTAAGTCAGTAAGTCAGTATAAAAGCTCTGGCAAGCAAGACATACTTCTTTGTTCCGGCAATCACAATGAACATGATCACAGAAAAGCTCTTTGATAAAACTGATGGAATGGGTCGAATGGATGATACATCAAATATAACCATGAAGACTAAGACTTGAGGCCTGAACTTACCACTCCAGCAAGCGTGACGAGCGTGCACTGCACCTGGGTGTGGTTCATGTCCTCAAACAGGTCGTTGGCCTCAAAGATGTCATGGGGCTTCAGCCCATATTCACTGATGGCTCGAATGAAACTGGTGATGTTCTCCAGCTGACGTAGGGCAGGGCGTAGAGGGGTAATAGGATGGTGAATGGAGAGGGAGGTATAGGCGATTGGTTAAAAAAAAAGTGAGATGGAGGGAGGATGGAGAGAGCAAAGGGCGTAGGGAAAAGGGAAAACACCAGGAAAGACAGTTTGGGTCAGTTAGAAGGTGCAGGAAAGTGGAGCACTTTGCGTACTCTGTATAAATGAGTCCAAAGCTGTGACATGTTTCACATACCCGACATTCTGCCTGTCTCACAAATGCTTAAAATGGATATGAAAATTTGTCTGCTAACCAGCACTACATTTAGTTCACAAACCCAAGCAATGAAGCAGTATTAAACAAATGTAAACAGACAAGATAGAAATGAAACAAAATAACTTATCCAACGTAAAATAAAGTTGCTTATTAAACATCACTTTTCATATTAATTGTATGTTTGTATTAACTTGTATAACTAAGTCAGCACTAAGTCAGTCGTTTTCTTTCCAGTGCCTGGAAAGTGCCCAACATTAGACAGACACATACAAAACATATATAGTAGTAGAAATGAACTGACTTGGAATGTAAACGTGTTGAAGTGGATTCAGCACTCCAGGATCTATGGGGCTGAATCCGTTTTCATGTCTAAAGCTTTCCAGCAAGATCTGAACTCATTCATTAAACCTCTTCTGACCTCTGCCTACATTTAATACGTTCGGTTGAGTTAGTCTCTAACACACATCTTTCCATTTCAACTAATGCATGTTCTAGCCTGCAAGG
The DNA here is from genome assembly GCA_028565775.1 of Sternarchorhynchus goeldii. NCBI lineage: Eukaryota > Metazoa > Chordata > Actinopteri > Gymnotiformes > Apteronotidae > Sternarchorhynchus > Sternarchorhynchus goeldii. The sequence goes on along the minus strand of JAOXYF010000014.1, from coordinate 9,257,814 downwards.
TTTGTGCATAATCCCACATTTCAAACCGAACCATGAGGACTTTCCTTTACTGTTTAAAAGGAGACGACTCAAACATAGCCGATCAGCACCCACGATCAGTCCAAACAGTACCATCTGCATAATGAAGAGGACCATCTCGACAGATATATGGATCGGATGAATCTGCCTCGCTGGCAGGACTGCTTACCTTGTGCCAGTTGAGCGATGGCCGGTTGATCTTCGGCACAGATCCGGGCATCAGCTTGTTGATCAGCCTGAATAGGAGTCATAGAACCAGAGTCATAGAACACAGCAGTCCAGCTTGAATATACTGCAGGATTGCAGACTTGGACATTCTAGGTTTCCTGTTTGGCATGGTGTTGCCCTGTTATGATCTGAGATCACTTTTAAGTTCTTTCTTGTAATGGATGTAAAGTTGGACAGTGGAAAATGGTAGTAGACCAGCACAAAGAGGAAAGCACTACTTAGTATATAATCAAATTGACCACAATGTGCTGCTTGTAAACCCATACAACCAAAGTATGGGTTTAACCTACATTACACTTTAATATAGAGTGCATGTGAACTGAAAATTGGACATGGCTTGCGTTTAATGTCATGCTAACAGCACTGACGTTTTGAATTTTGACCTCAGCCCACTCACTCGCAGAGGATGACGCCGTCCTTGAGTCCTTCCATGAAGTTGTCTGAGATGACCCGACCTGTGATCTCCTGGATCCACTGGCCCAGCTCTTCCTCTGTCTGGGCGTCATACTTCTGCACCAGCTACAGTTGTAGGATCAAGGGTCACACAGTAGGAAGAGGCCTTTTACATTCTTAACTAACAGGAATGATGGTTGTTGTTACAAACAAACTTCAGTATCGCTTCTGTAGTAATGGAGACATCTCTTCTCCTAGTTAGGCATAGATTGGGTTAATTAGGAGTATATTAGGTTTAATTAGGAGTAGATTAGTCTTAATTGCAGGTAGATTATGTTAATCCAGTAACCGGTCACTTGTGTCTCATCTGTGTACCTTAATCTGTTCACTGCTGCCTGTTAATTATGCTCAAACCTGACCAGAAGATTGTATACCTGGAACATCTGAATGTTACTGTAGTGTTTAAGTGGATTCTGAACCTTTTATCTTTAACCATGCAAACCTGTTTCAGTCTAATCCAAGAACCTTCTATGAGAGAGATGAAGAGAGCCTCAGTGTAGTAAGTTTTATTCCTCTGACTTTTACACACACCCATAAACATACACACACACGCGTGCCAAGCCCTACCAAGACCTTGTGAATTTTCAGTTATTTTCCAAATTCCAAATTCACTGATTTTAATTATTATGACATAATTTAAAGGAGAATCAAAAAGCGAGAAATGCAGATCACAGAGAGGAGCGGAGGGTTTCCCTGTGTCTCTCCTCCCGGACTGATACAGAGTTTTACGAGCTTTTCACGCCAATGAAAACTGTGCTAAATGCTGCGCACACGATGGCAGAACCTGTGTTCGGGTCCTGGCTGTGCCCGTGTCATTGCTCTTTTTAAATTCTGATTATCTTTCAACAGCTCGTCGGCTCACAAACTTGGCAAACGCCTTAGCAAATGGTGCACTTTCATTGTAGAAGCGAGAAATGTGCTAGAACGTTCATGCTGGAAATGTTCTGCGTGACTGGTTGTCTTTTAAGTATCTTATTGTTGAGCGTAATAACAAACGCTATGAGCTTGAGGAGCCTGTGTCAGCAGCCTGCTCTCTGTACCTCAAGACCAGCACGGCCACTCACTTTAGGGTTTCTTTAGGGTTTCTGCTTTCTGAGGCAAAGTGAAAAGGTGACCACATAACAATATGGACCAGAGCAGTCAAGAACTTCTGGGACATGAATGCTTCTGCAATTACTATAGTAACAAACTCAATTACTATAGTAACAAACTCAATTACTATAGTAACAAACTCATTCTTTATATTCATCAACATCATCTTTATTTATATAGCAACTTCTATACTGAAGTTATACAAAGTGCTTTACAGAGATAGTGTAGATACAACCAACTGAATATAAATACTAAATTTACAGAAAACAATGATTGAAAATTTCACCTTCTATCAGAATAATATTGTACTTTATAGCGCATACATGACATGTGAGTTGCATATGAATCATATGCCACAGATATGTCATTTTTTAAAGTTAGACATGTTCTCTCTCTCATCCACCTACTCACACACACATTTCTCCTACCTTATTCCTGACCTCAGCAGACAGTCCAAATGTAGGGCCTTTGCTGAACTGGGTTGCCATGGTGTTGCTATAGCGCTGAGCCTTGCTGTAGAAGCTTGTCTCTAGACTCACTCTGAGCTGTACCCCATGGGCACCTCCTATTCCAGGCATTTTATAAACCACGCCCTCTCTGGGTGGTGTACCCAACTGTTTCTGGTTGGCACAGATCTTGGGAATGTCTGACTAGTCAGGAGTTTGTTAATGCTGAAATAAATTGACTTTGATCTACTTTAAAATTGAATCATAAACTGCAGTATATTTAATAAAGACTTATACTGAATTTAGTACATTAAGTATGTAATGAATTCACTACTTCCACTAGTTTCTCAATTATTCTGTTTATTTCACTCTTTTGTTGTCCAATTGTAGTAATTTTGTTCAGTTTATAGATAGATAGATAAATACTTTATTGATCCCAGGGGGAAATTCTTGACATCCAGTAGCGAATAGACAAAGTACACAAAGTTATAAAGGAAGGTACAGTATAAATATACAATAAAATATAAAGTATAAATTATAAAAAAGTATAGACTTTTTGTGTGTCTATGTAGTGGAGGTAGTGCAGTTAAACTACTGAGTAGGACAACAGTGTAAACCAGTTACTGTGCAAATTTTGAAGATGACTGATGGCAGCCATACGGAGAAAGAAAAAAAGAAAAAAAATTATAAGGAAAAAATTAGCAGTGCAATTTTGCAAGATGTAAACATTTATATTTCACACCGTACTTGACCGCAAGGTGAAATGAATAAAAGACCATTTTACTACCTTAACCTGAGAGGAGAAAACGGGAACTGATAAAGAGGCGACACTGGAATGCTTATGCTTTATTTGGTAAGGATGATGGTGCATGTGAGAGATGAGAGAGAGACACAGAGATAGACAGAGAGAGAGAGAACGAGGAAGAGAAACAGAGACATCTGTTTGGATCTCTGTCACTGGTGAGAATTAAGTAGATTTAAAATGGGTGTGAGCTGAATGTGAGATGGTGGGTATGCAAGAAACATCCAGTTTCTTAGTTCTCCAGGGATTTCACAGAGCACTTACACCACAGTCTTGGTCATTTATGGTATACAAACCTGACATGGTAACTGACCTTTACTCTACACCGTCAGCCAGTATGTATGACCAAACCTTTTCAAATGGTATGAAATGCACTACCTTTACAGTAGACTCACCAACACAGTCATGAACATCATTAACGCATAAAACCCATCAGGCAAAAGCTAGCAGAGGTTCTGATGAAAGCGTCTCGGCCTGCTCTGAGCGTCTCTGGTGCTCTGACCTCTCCACAGCAGCTTCATAACGAGCTCCACCAAAGAAACGTGCCATGAACAACTTGTTTGTTAATGAGCCTGTTCCACCTGGTTTCTCCAGCACATTTTGCCTGATACTGTTAGATGAGGCAGTTGACTAGAATTCAAAACTGTTCACCAGGATTATTTATATTTTTACTTAACCGTGTTTTATTAACACATCTGATTTGAAGACTCAAGAACTTTTGACAATGATAATAATATAAATGAATACGGTTGAACAATTGAAAAGATTATGATTACAATGGTAATAACAAATGAATACATTTAAACAATTGAACACATTATGATGACAATAGTAATAATATAAATGAATACGGTTGAACAATTAAACGCAATATGATGGCCAGGAATAAACAGGAAGTAGGGGATTCTTGTGAGTTTATTTAACGCCACTGACTAAGTTATCAGGTGTGTACAGTGTTAGTGGAGTTGGTGCTGGGTGTTTATATTAGTTTCGTGGTGTTGTCCTGCCTACTTTAGTATTTCTTTTTGCCTCAAAGCACCTTTACAAATGTCTGGGCCCAGATTCTTAATGAGCAAAGCCAGTGGGGGCAGTAGTGTGGAATTAAGGAAGAAACCTTGAGAGGACAAGGACTCAAGATGGAACCCATCTGAGCTTGTGACCAGTCCATGCTTTACTAACCCTGTAGTCCACTCAGCTAATTCAGTATTGCTGTCAGCTTTTCCAGTGGGTTTAGGGTGGGCAAGCTGTATCTCCATTTGCTGGAGTTAGATGGAGTGGGTGGATAAATATGGCAACATATTCAGTTCATTTTCTGGCAGCACCAGGACGTTTTCTGGCATCTCAGATTCTTCGTCATCGATGAACAGGTCCAGTCCCCTGATATCATCTTCTCTGCAGGAACATGCAGATAAAACAGAAGGCTGCAGTAAGATCTGTAAAGATGAACAACAGGAGAACAGTCCATAAATATGTGCTACTGATTATTATGTAGCTCCAGTAGGTTTATTTGGAGCATCTTAACTAGAAGGGGGGGGCCAGAGAGTGACCACAGTCCTGAGGGTGACCACAGTCCTGAGGGCTCTCTGAGGCATTGCATTCCACTCATCTCATTAACTGCCCCAGTTGTCTGTCAGTACCATTATCACTGTCTTTCTAGGCAACAGGTTTTCTGTACTTTTATGAATGTAGAGAAATTTCAATCCAGATAAGCATAGTCCATAAAACAGTGAAAATACTCTCAGATTACTCTAGGCCTAAGACAACCCACTGAAAACAATAAATTAGAATTATATAATTATAGATTATATAATTGATATGTCTGAAGTGCCTGTCTCACCCTCGTTTGAGCCTCCTTGGAGGTCTGGGAGTTTAGGGGTGTATTTTGGCTGAGCCGAGGCTTGTGTTCTTCTGGACTCAGATCGATGTTTTCATTCCTAGGATCTGGTGGAGCCATTCCTCCATCTTAGAGGATTACAGCACCATGTGCCCTTATCATCACTGGGACAACCCTGGTGTTAACCTTCCACATTCTCTCTGTATCTCTGTCTTTCCTCTTTAAGTCTGTGGTATTTCTCAAATGTTTCAGGCTCCTTCCGTTGGATGTGTCCTTCACTAGGGACTGCCACTATTATAACGGTTGTTTATTGATTTGTATTGGTTGATTCGCCGCTACTTCCTTGTCTGTCTGGTTCTGAAGTTCCAACAGAGCCTTATCTGTGGTGTTTACCACTCTCTGAAGCTCCTCCCATATGGACTTGTCCAGCTCATATGCCTTGCATATTTTTCTGAATATGATTCCTGCCACTTGGTTGAATCTGTCTGTATAACTGTTGGCTGTATTTACCAGTTCTCACTCTAAAAATCACAAACGTTTACCATGTTTATATACACTAAAAGACTTATAGAAATATCATTGGTATGACATATGTAGATACTATCCTTGGTATTACATACACTCACCAACCACTTTATTAGGTAAACCTGTCCAACTGCTCATTAACGCAAATGTCGAATCAGCCAATCACATGGCAGCAACCACATGCATTTAGGCATGTAGACATGGCCAAGACGATCTGCTGCAGTTCAAACCGAACATCAGAATGGGGAAGAAAGGTGATTTAAGTGACTTTGAACGTGGTATGGTTGTTGGTGCCAGATGGGCTGGTCTGAGTATTTCAGAAACTGCTGATCTACTGGGATTTTCACACACAACCATCTCTAGGGTTTACAGAGAA
>JAOXYF010000014.1:9219075-9231575 GCA_028565775.1 Sternarchorhynchus goeldii | reverse complement strand
AGGTGCCATGGGCACTGAGAGCCAGGAACAGCCCCTGCAAAGACACTGCCTTCCTCACTCACCGAGAGAGATGCTCGCTCTCTCTCTCTCTCTCGCTCTCTCTCTCTCACTCTTGCTCTCTCTCTCTCTCTCTCTCTCTCTCTCTCGCTTTCTTTCCCCCCTTATATTGTTCTCATTCGACTTCTTCACTGCATCGTTCAGCTCTCTGCGACACTTATCCAATATCTTGTGTTCAAATTTTCCTGAATTTCAAAGAAAATTGGCCGTTTTGATGCAACTGTATTTCCATCATGAGTGCCATGATTAGATTCTGTTATAACTTTTAAAACCATATAATATTACTGAAAGTACCTTCTGTCATTTAAGGAAATGAGGCCACATCTCTGTCTACAAGATTATAAGAAACTGATCCATGTTTTTTTCCTCTCGTGTGTCTCTCTCTCTCTCTCTCTCTCTCTCTCTCTCTCTCTCTCTCTCAACTCCTGTAATGTACATAGAACTTAGTGTAGCTACAGAAAGCAAACCTTAACTTGTACAATGTATGATGTACAATACGATTTAATAATTGTGGAATTTGGAAAGTGGGCCTTTTATATAATAAAAGCCCTGACCTGGGTCCCAGTGCGGGAAAATGCTGTACGCTGAAACAAATGTAGCAGTTTAGCTGCCACAGTCATCTTAACCAGACATCTGTGTCTAGACTCGGAGGCCCTCGGAAGAGGCCAGGAAAATCATTTCACGTTCATAAAATTTTAGGCCCACAAAATGAACCGTGTGGAAGCAGGTTTGGAAGGTTCAGCTTCAGCTAGAGGCAGCAGATGTGTTTTGTACAACACGTGGACGAGTGAACGATAGATTCCCTTTGGAATCTCAGTCCAGAGGTCATCTAGAGGGGAAGGGTCACAGGGTGTATCACAACTGCCTCCAAGTAACTTGACACGCTCTCACTTGGTCACACACACACACACACTGCTGTTTTGTCCAGCTTTGCTCAGCCTCTGACAGGCGATGTCGAGTCTTTAAAACTGATCTGAAGTCAGTTGAACTGTGAAGCTAAAGGGACATGTGTGCTCACCGAGCTGAAGGCATGCTGCCCTCACTCTGAGGTCACGCTGGGCCTTAAACGCCTGCCCTGAACAGCAGCTGCAAACCATCCGACAGCTACAGGGAAACAACGTTTGTGCTGACATGAGTGTTATTTAATGATGAAACCAAGGCATGTGTGCGCACACACACACACACACACACACACACACACACACTATAAATGTGTGCTCCACTATGATTGTTGCGTGTGTGTGTGTGTGTGTTAGGAGTGGAAAGTGTGTGTGAGTGAAAATTTTGGATGGGGTGTGTGGAAATGATTGGAGGTTGGAGAGAGTGGGACTGTTTGGAGGTTGTTGTGAGAAGGGGGTGGAGAGAGCGTTTGTGAGAATGTTGGGGGTGGTGGAGATGGTGCGGGTGAGAATGGGGGGAGGTTTGGGGAGAGAACAAGCAGCTGAAGGGTTGGAGAAACTGAATGACTCATGAGGGAAATGGAGAATTCTACACATCCTAGGCATTTCCTGTCCACACACACACACACACACACACACACACACACACACGTGCGCGCATGCTATCTCTCCCTCACATCACACAGCAGCTTGGGCTGCCACAGATGTGATGTACAGTATTTGTCCAGTCAGGGTTCCTAAAGTGTTGCTGTGTGATGGGGTTCAAGTCATTTCTCCCTACAACACACACACACACACACACACACACACGTACAGATACACAGCCTCTTAAGCTGGATTTCTCTGTTGTTCACACTGGCCTGAATTTCTTCATTAATGTCCATGCAGTTCACATAAAGCCAAACAACGGATGGCCAAAGTGATTGTGAATGAAACATGAACATTTGAGTCTTTGTTGTTCTTTTAACGTATTTATTATGACAGTTAACAAGGTATTAAAACGTTTTATAAACACACACAACCTGGTTGGCATGGTGATTTGTTCTAGTGGAGTTAGTAATCTCTCTGTCTCTCACACACACACCACACACACACACACACACAGTTGCTTTTAGCTGCCTGGGAGAAGATTGGATGCATGTGCACAAAGTTGCACTAAATCAATGCATGCAGACGGGGGGGTGAGAGAGAAACACACTTGGTTTAGAGACCTGTGTCAGCATCTTGTGCTTTAACCGTGTGGGAGCGTGCGTGCGTGTGTGTGTGTGCGTGTGTGTGTGTGTGCGTGCGCGCCTGTACCACACCCAGTTATAGCAACATGTCTCAGGCTGCTGAGCTTCAGGGGAGCCAATAGCAACACTGTAGCTTAGACTTGTATTCCTTTATACTCTCTCTCTCTCTCTTTATTGACATGGAGACTGATGGTGGAACGTCACAGTGCGAGTACAGCTGGGTCTGTCGTTACACTCCTCCGTCCATCCATCCTGTCTTTCTGCATGGGTTCAAATGAGCAAAGGTGTTAGACACACACACACACACACACACACTCACACTCACACTCGGTGTGTGAGTGTAACGCGCTGGAGTTTGGTGTCTCCTGCCTATTCCAGCTGAGTGAAGAGGAGGTTTCTACTGTTGGAACACACACAGTAATGGATTACGTAAAGCATTTTGCTTTTTACAAAATTGTGTTTGTATTTACAGTCTAGGTTAGGCTTGGGGGGGCATTTTTAGATGTGCATGTCTGAAATGAGAACTTGTGAAATGGTGTCAAATTCAAATATGTCTTACACCACTGAACATGTCCCACGTTACGGCCTCTCTCTCCTGGCTTTCAAAGGTTACGGTTCTCGCTCACTGTCTAGTGTTTTACCTGGAAGATACATTAAGACAGACACGCATGCATGTATGAGATCAAAGGACCGGGTCGGTTTGACGGGCAATATGATCTCAAGCTCCCCCAGGGGAACTGCTACTTGGTACGACCCAGGCAGAGGGAGAAGGTGAGGGATCAGGAAGAAAAGAGGGGAACAGAATTTTGCTACTCCACACTGCTCTCTCTCTCTCTCTCTCTCTCTCTCACTCATACTGACTCGCCCCTTCATCAACATTTAGGTTGAGGGAGCCGTTGCTCTGGCTGCTGTCTCTCCTCTTGGACAGTAGAGGGCGATCTCCCACTTCATTTCTCTGTCGAGGTCAAAACCAAGGCATCAGATCTTCCCCAGTCTAAAAGGATGACTTTGTTTTTGTTTGAGTCACAAATGGTTTTTATTGCAAGGTTGTCCTCATTAAGTCAATGTTGTGTTTAATGAATATAAATGATTGTATGAGTGAACAAAAGCGGTTGCTGGATGCACATGGCAGTGGTGTGTGTTGTAGCGGTGTTGCCAGTGGAGTTGTAATCAAATGCCTGTGAGCTATGAGAGTGTTGTATTCTTCAGTAGACTTGAGTCCCTGACACTTGGGCTGAGCCAAACAGCAGGGGGTTGCCATAGCGCAGCAGAAGGGGGGGGGGGGGAAGCCCATCAGGGGAGAGCCTGTGGCTGTTGCTGTGGCAACCGCACCCGTTCCAGAGACGTCATGAAGGTTGCTATGACAACCATGCTACACTCTTCCAGCTGGCAACCGTGGTGCGGCAAATGACACATTTCGCTCTGCTGCACTCATGACATGTGATTGGCAAGCGGGGCATCTCCTGGGTGTGTAGGATCGCATAGGCTCAGTGGGTAACGGCCCCAGCCCTGCCGTCGTTTGGCTGGCGGTTGCCTTGAGTGGGCGGAGCTTCAGGTGCTGGTGCACTGTGGGCAACTGTTGCTGCGTTAGTCTACAGTTGCTTTGGTTGGACCTGCACAACCAGACGTGGTCCAGAGATCACCATGAAGACCATTTGACAAGGCAACTGTTGCAGATTGACTACAAACAGGGGATGAGGGAGCAAGAGAGTGTACGAGTGTAGATTTATGTGGTTGAGGATGGTCTTTAGAGTTGCCATGGTGATGGGAGTAGTTATACTTGTAAGGCGTGAAAAATTGAATGTCGCAGAATAAAAGAGCCAAAGTTTGTGTGTGTGTGTGTGTGTGTGTGTGTGTGTGTGTGTATCCCTGCAGATGGAGCAGGTATCAGATGATGAGCTGGACCATCCTGCAGAGGAGGACAGTGATAAGGAGGATCAAGACCTGGACAAGATGTTTGGGGCCTGGCTGGGAGAACTGGACAAACTGACACAGGTCAAATTTACACACACACACACACACACACGCGTATCGCGCTTTCACAGTGTGCTTCATGGGGTGGTTGAGTTAGCATTTTTATGTTCGTAGAACGTTCTCCCTGAGATGAAGAGAACAGTGTAGCATCAGTGTAGTTATTTCCACGCTTCTCATCTCTTCCTTCTCCTTCCCCCAGAGTTTGGACGACGGGCGTCCAGAGAAGGTTCACAAAGCTCCTCTGAGAGAAGAGACCAACCTGGCCAACTTCTCCTACCGGTTCTCCATGTACAACATCAATGGTGAGCATCCCCAGACGCGCACGCACGCACACACACACACACACACACAATCACACACACACACACACAATCACACACACACATGCAGAGAGCATCCACACAAACATTATACCGGTGCACTCACAAAGTTCACAGCAGAACATTTTTGTGTGTGTTTGTATCGCGTGTGAGTGTGTGTGTGTGTGTGTGTGTGTGTGTGTGTGTGTGTCCAACCCTCATAACCCCCTCTCCTCTGTTGCCTGCAGAAGCCATAAACCAGGGCGAGCCGGTTGACCTGGATGCCCTCATGGCTGACCTTTGCTCCATCGAACAGGAGCTTAGCACCATTGGCAAGCCTTCGTCCTTCTCCTCTTCCTCTGGTCGCCCGGTGGACCCCAAATCCCGGCAGCGCACCGGCCCAGGCCGCTCGGCTAGCGCCCGGCAGGCAGGGGGCGGGGCCGGGGGCGGGAGCAGCAGCGGGGGCAGCGCCTGCAGCAGCACCCGCGCCTCCCCCGCCAGCACCGTCCGCGGAGGCCAGCCCCGCCCCCTCGCTTCCAACTTCTCCCTGGACGACATCACCGCCCAGCTGGAGAAGGCTTCGCGGAGCATGGACGAGGCGGCGCGCCAGACCTCGGAGTCTTCCTCGCCATGCTCTTCCTCCTCATCGCACTCGTCGGCGACACCGCGTAACGCCATGGCGATGACCGGCCCGCACCACCGCCGTACCGGTTCGGCGGGAGCCGTGAGCGAACCGGAGGCTCGCTCTGTCGGCCACTCGTCACGCTCCAGCATTAACTCCGCCTCCGCTTCCAGCATGGATTCTCTGGACATGAGAGGGCAGGAAGGGGAGGGGCAAGGGGCGGGGATGGGTAACGCCCTACAGAGCGCAAACCAGAATCAGACCGAGGTAAAACACACACGAACACACAACCATACACACCTAATGACACACAAGTCTATTTTTCCAACCCTTTGTTTTCTCTCTTTTTTTTCCCCATATCATTATATAATTTGTATTTGTTTATTTAATTAATTTTCATGTTTTTTTGGGGGGGTTTTTTTGGTTTAAATTAGCTGCTGTCGAGATCGTTACCGAAATGCAGTTGGTTCAGATGTTAGAACGACATCAGGAATCTGCGGTTTCCAGGGTGCTGTGCACCCTGAGGTCATGGAGTGCGTTCGAGCTCCTGACTCCAGCGTGGGAGTCTAGAGAAGTTTTTAGGGAGAGCGAGCGATCCAGATGCGAGAGACCCGTGCACCCCATGCAGAGAACATTACTGAACAATACGAGCCAAAAAGCAGGGTATTTGTTAGTGTAACAGCTTAAACACGACCCAGCTGGCCACAGGAGCCGCTGCCAGCTAACTTTTAACAGAATTTACCTATTAATAGACAGATGGATGTAGTGAGGTGTGTGTGTGTGTGTGTGTGTGTGTGTGTGTGTGTGTGTGTGACAAGTAGTTGAGGAGAAGGCACACTTCAGTTAGTCACAGTTAAGTCTGTAGGGATGTTTTGAATGACTCACTGTCTTTTGAGTGTTTATTCAGCTAAAGAGATCAAACAAACGTGGCTTTTTACACACACACAACACACACACACACACACACACACACAACGTTTCTGTTTCCAGCGAAGGGTGTGTTGTGGTCTTTAATGTGATGATGATGGTTTTACTGACTTCATCCTGGAGCTGATTCAAGGCCTGGATCACCTCCACACACAACACGCATCCAAAATCTCACACATTAAACGCAGTGAAAGACACAAACACTCAGAACAAACACCTAATGAAAAACTGCTCCGTTTGTACACACACACACACACACACATACATGCCTACACTCTGGAGGCAAGTTACAGTAAACCTACCAGCATCTGTTGAAGTCATTTTCTGAAACGTTACTATGGTTTAGCTGAAGTCGTATGCAGCTTAGAGGACCTTACAAACTGTTTTAGTGAGTGTGTGTGTGTGTCTGTGTGTGTAACCCTGTTATAGTGACTGTGTGTAACCCTGTTTGCATGATGACTGTGAACACATGACGTGCTGTAATTAACCCCGTTGCACACTTGCATAATTATAATTACAATTACCATTCCAGTCACTGCTAATTAATTGTAGTAATTAACCCACGGTTACCATGGTAAGCAGATCTGTGGGCCCTGCATGCGAGGTGATGCACGTCTGCATCGTAGTGCCGCGGGAACGTCCCGACTGGGTCGGCGTGACGGGAACGTGCATGTCCCGACGCATGCAGCCTGCATCCAGTGTGTCTGAGCTGCGCACACACACACTCTCTCTCACACACACACACACACACACACACACACACACACACACACACACACACACTGTGTGATGTGCTTGTTGAAGCCTGCTCTGTCAAACCTCTCCTTTTGAGCTCGTTTAGTTTGGTCTGGATATGAACCGCACTGCCCAAACAACACGATGGACCCAAATGGCAGTGTTTTAGCTTTCAAAATGTCTTCTTTTACTTCAATTGGAGTTACCAGAGGATGGTGATATTCCAGAGATTTAGTATGAGGGCAGAGAGCAGAAGGAAACTCTTCCCCACGTCTGCTACTCTTGGGCAAGCACGCCCCGTTTAGATTACTGCAGGTAAATTATCTTGAATGATTATATCGGCAAAATGTCCTGTACAGAGAGGTCAGGGAATGGTCAGAAGAAGAAGACAAAGTGCTAAAATGGGGGGCGGGGTTCAGCGAGGTCCAATGGCTGTCTTTAAATGCCAATAAGTGAGTTGACTCAATGTAATGTAAATCTTCTTCCGTTGCACGCCTCCCCTTGCCTGCCTGCATGACCGATGCCAATCCTCACTTGTCTGTCTGTGATGTCACCACTTGGCCCCTCCCCTTTCCCCCAGCATGCCTCACTGAGAAGCGCCAATGGTAACGCTGCCAGGCGGCACCTAGACTTCTCCTCGCACGAGGGGGAAGTGGATCAGTGCACTGTAAGTGTGTGTGTGTTTGTGTGTGTGAGTGTGTGATCTATTTTAATCAAATCTATAGAAAAACATCATGTCTCCATATATTCTCATGCTGGAGTAATGGATTTAGCTTTGAGTTTAGTATTCCTAAGTGAGCCCCCCCCCCTTGAGTTCAAGCGTTCACTTTTTTTATCAGCCAGGCTAACCAGAAATATTGCTCGATACATCCCTTGCACAAAGAACCTGCATATCGTCGGTGTCAAAATCTAGGATCCATGTATTTCTGCACGTAGGTATCTAAACATCAGGCGGCCCTTTAAGTCCTAATCTTTCTGTTCTGAGTTACCAAGGCATAAATGAAAGTCTATTAATGATTACACTTCTTTTCTGAACACGACAGCACTTTAAATGGGAGCTCGAAGCAGTTTCAACAGTCTTCATTATAATCAACAGTCTTCATTATAATCATCCGTATCACTTTTTTGTTGTGACTTGGTTTTTTTTTGTTAAATCTCTAATTTTTTTGTGTCAAATCTCTGTGTTTGTTTGCTGATTTGATCATGACCCTCATCACTCTTTACACCACTCAGTTAATAACTACCACAATCAATAAGCAACTCGCTTTCACTCTTTTTAAATTGATTGACTGCACATTTTCTAGATCAGCTGAGATCACGTCACAGATAATGATCATTTTGCACTGACAGGTCTTGTTTTTCTTCCTCTGCTGTTGTAAAGCACTCCTACCTGGACAGGGAGACCTCCCTGATTCTCAAAAGCATTGCGGGAAAACCCTCTCACCTACTGACCAAGGTGACTCCTCCCCTTTCGCTTGCCCCTCCTCTTTTCTTGCGCCTCCTCCTCACTCTCCGCATGCGATTGGTCTGTTGGTATGTGTCCACTGCACTCTTGACCCACCCCCCCCGGCCATATTTGACTTTCCTGCATGTGCAATGCCCACTTGGCTAAACACCCCGCCCACTTTCCTAAAACCTCTCCCATTTGCTTCCTCTCTAAATTTTTAAAGGACTTTAAGGTGAGTCCAGACAGTGTTGGTGGAAGTGTCCTCCTTTTAGTGGTTAAATCTGGATTTAAGACGGGGGATCTGCCACTAGAACAGCATGGAAGGGAAAGATCTCCCACACCTGTTATACCACCCTGTGTCCCAGAAGAGCTGTAGAACAAAGGAAAATGAAAAGTGATGTAACGAAAATGACTTTGAACATTGTCCAACTCTGAACAGGTAACAGCTGCTGTGTATTTGGGGGAAACTGTACTCGGATCAGCTCGACCATAATCAGTGTTCCTTTATAATATCCAAAAACCACAGAAGTGTTATAAAATGTTTGAGGGTGCATTTCACTGCTGATCTGGGATCAGTTTTTGCATTCTTGATTGCGATCAGTCTGGATCCATGTATATGTGTGAAACAAGTCCTAGATCAGTGTCTGTGTGTCACTGTGTTGGACATAAGTTCAGAAATGAGCCGCGCGGTTTTGACGCCCACAGGAGATGGTGTTTCTTGTTCAGTGTTTTAGTAGCTTTCATTGCAGTTTCTCTTCAAACATAATCATGGAAAAGTCGTATTGAAAATCGATTGTTTTGCTTGTTCAGTGTTACAAAATGTTATTGTACAATACAGTCATTTAAAAGAGAGACGACTGCAATGATATGCTACTGGACATTGAGATTTAGAGATTTAGCCTTGTTTAAGGGAGGCCCCGCCTCGTTCATGGAAACTTACTTCAGCGAAGCTGCATCTTTGAAAGGTGGCCTTGTGGGTTTCAGCATACGTGAGCTTCACTGGTTGGTTGTGTGAATGACACAGAGACACTTGATGATTTGAACTGGACGTCAGTGTTTTTGGTTATTTAAATGTACACTCTAATACAAACATGTTCAAGCACTTGATTTATTCCTTTACATTATCTGTACTACACGGCTCGGACATTTGAGAAAGAACTCTTCAGATCAAGACGAGTCTGATTTGGAAGCGATTTTTTTTTTATTAAATGTAACGACAGGAAGAGAGGGTGAAGATAGATTTTAAAAACTGCTCAATCGGGTGCAAACAAATATCAGAGGCAGGCGAAAATGCAAAGTTAAAAAGCCGTCCAAATTCCAGTCGGGGCAAAACGGCAAAAACACTCCAGAGAAAAGTTTCCGAGACCTAAAGACCAACACGGTCTAAACACAGTAGAGCCTTATAGAGAATGTCCTGCAGATGTATGAGGAGGAGTGGCGTCTGATTTAAGTAAATTGGTGAAGCCAAGCAATGGAGTCCACTAGAGGGCGTAGTGGAGGGCATTGCATTAAATCTGTGGAGGAACTTTAGTATTAGTGGTATTTAGCATTATCTTTTAATTACAAAAATAATAACAATTATTAAAAAACACCAAGGTTCACTCAAAAGCTTCTGAATTACTGATGTTTTATTTCAATTTGTCTATTATTATGCATTAACTTTTACTCTAATCCCCCCCATTTCCATGACTACACAAGACCTTTTTAAAGCTCCAGCAAAGATCTCTGGGTAACAAGTGGTTGGTATGGAGGAACGGTTAGTTTTAATTTAATAGACACTCGGATCTCATCTCTGATTCTGAGAGGAGGCTCTTATTCCATCTTGATATTTTTCGTTATTTTCTGGTTAGGGGTGATGTTGATGTGGATATTTTTATTTGCCCAGTGCTTAGCCGAGTGTGATCCAGTGAACCTAATGGTCCATAGAGACCTGCCAAGTGTGTGTGTGTGTGTGTGTGTGTGTGTGTGTGTGTGTGTGTGTGTGTGCGCACGCATGCGTGTGCGTGTGTGTGCACACATGCGGCAGGAGATTAGAAAACCGTATGCATAATCCAGGACACGTTTTCTTTGAATACGTTGGCACTACACCAAAGGCCAAGAGTTGTTGCACACTTGAGGCTCGAGGAGGATTTTGCGGTGGAAGATTTGGCGATGAACCTTGCTAGATGAGAGCTTCGTGAACACACATCTGCTGCGTTTGCAGGAGATTCGAGAGCCATGTTGTATCAGCACTGACGTTCTGGGGGGGGGTGGGGGGAGATTTGAGTCATTAAAGTGTTGCATTGTTCAACCACTGCGTGAGCCACAGCTGTGTGGAATCAGCATGTACCCTGGTGTCCCTCCAAACCCCCTGGAAGCGCCATTTTGCAACGTATGAATGGTTAGAATGAAGAGAAGAGAGGCTGAAGGTTCTCTGCATTCACACTCTTCGTCCTCTTCATCCTCACTGAGCACTCTGCCACAGCCATGGACCCAGACGGGGAGGAGGAGGCCCGAGGAAGAGAAGAGAAGACACTTCAAAGAGAATCTGAATCTGTTTATAGCAGCCTCTGCAAAGCCTGTTAGCATCTCATTCATGCTCTCTCTCCCTCCCTCTCCCTCTCTACCCCTCTGAGAAAGCCAGTGAGAGAGAGTGAAGATCTCTCTCTCACGCACATACACACACACACACACACACACAGAGTCAGTCCAAGACCATCACTACTGGACAAAGCTCAAAGACTTACTGAAGCAATGAATACAAACATGGTTAAACATGTCTCTCTCTCTCTCTCTCTCTCTCTCTCTCTCTCTCTTCCTCTCAGCCTAAGAGGAACAGCTTAAAGAAGTTCCCTAAAGTGAAGAAATAATTAGTATACCAGTAAAAACTAGCCATAGCTCAATTTCACCACTAACATTTCAGAAACCGAGCTGTTTCTGTTCCGTCAGCGAGAGCAGAGGGGTCGTGAGCCTCGGACCTCTCTGTGATTGGCCACCAAAAAGAAGGTCACGGAAGCGGCACCCTCTGATTGGCTCGTGGGCCCCGGGTGCTCATGTTGATTGGTAGTGAGGAAGCTGGGGGGCAGGGGGAGCGGTTTCTTGTTTGAGGGGGATTAAGCTCCCAGATCGGGCACGGTCCCAGAAACACGCAGCTGCTCGAAAGAGAGAAGAGAGAAGAGACGGTGGGAGATGGAAAGAAGAGAGATGGATGAAGCAAAGGGCAGTGAGCCGGCGATAAAGACGGAAGAAGGACAGTGAGGAGACAGAAGCAGAGGGAGAGAGAGAGAGAGAGAGAGACTGTTGGTGTCTCTCGCCCTCTCACGTTTCCAGACGTGAAGATCGGCATCGTGCGTTCTGCTGCCTGTGGAGTCTCTGCTCGTGTGGGACATTGTTCCCTCCGCATGCTTATGCGCTCGCGCACACACACACACACACACACGTTTCAGCGTCCTGCACGTTTCAGCCAAGCACAAGGAGCAGAGCTTCTCTCGTCTTTCCTGTCTCCAGTCTTTGGTCATCCTCATGTCCTCGTGGTCCTCTTGCTCTTCTGCCGATCGCCTTTCTTCCACCCCGGACTTGTTTGCTGGTGTTTGGGGGGTGAAACGAGTTCCGCTTCCTGCTACGAGTGAATAAGCAGCTGTGTGTTTAAAAAACAAAAAACAAAAACGAGGGTTCCATCAAGCCCGGCGGCGACGGCTTTGCAGGGGTGTGTGTGTGTGTGTCGGGGGCGGTGAGGTTGAGGCGAGCAGGAAGATGGACGTGGTGACTGCCTGCTGGAGAGGCCAGGTAGGACTGTGGGGCTCCAGGTGTGTGTGTGTGTGTGTGTGTGTGTGTGTGTGTGTGTGTGTGTGTGTGTGTGTGTGTGTGTGTGTTGATGGGACCAGACAGGGCTGTGAGCTTCCAGGTGTGTGACAGGCAGGCTGAGAGCAGACTAGGAGAGCTCCTTTTAAACATGTAGAAAACACCACACTCCTGTCGGTGTGTTTGGACGTTTCCCGCCTGTGATCTATTAAAGTTGCTTCTCTGTGTGATTCTTCATGTATTTTTGGTGTGTTGTGTGCATTTCCTGGTGCATTACTGTTGTGTGTTAACGTTTCCTGGTGTATTAATGTTCTGTTTCCTGGTGTAATCGTGTATCTGTAGGAAGAGCAGGCTGCCAAAGCGAAAGCTGAGAAAATCCGAGTGGCTCTGGAGAAAATTAAAGAAGCCCAGGTTAAAAAGGTGGGTGTGGCAAGTAAGCGTGTGTGTGTGTGTGTGTGTGCGCGCCAGTACACCCACTGTCCCAGTGCTACGCACCACGGTGCGTCTCTCACACACTCCGCCGAGACA
>JAOXYF010000014.1:9208842-9218975 GCA_028565775.1 Sternarchorhynchus goeldii | reverse complement strand
CACCACGGTGCGTCTCTCACACACTCCGCCGAGACAGACAGACGATGAGAGAGCGCAGCAGAAAGTAGGTCACTGTGTGTGTGTGTGTGTGTGCACATGCGCATGCGTGCTTGCACGTCTCTCTTACCCCTGGCTGATTTAGTGGGAGACCTGCACCACTATGGACACACACACACCAGAAGCTTTAATTCATCGTCCCCACAACCACTTCATTCTGCTGGTGGCCCTGGTCTCTCAGAGCAGACAAATGCCACCAGGCACACATTCACCCTAAGGAACTCGGTGAAGCTCGGAGTAGTGAATGGGCCTCTATTGCAGTGACTGACACATCTATTGCTTTACTGTGAGCTCATGGGAAACTGCTGGGGCTTTGAGCCATTATGAAGGACAGGAGCATGGCACGAATGCTTCATTCAGTATGAACGTGGTATAATGAATCAGTTATAATAATGTTTGTAATGATTCTTCCCCCCATAATTTCAATAAAAAAGTGTTTAGGGTGGAGGCGGTTTTATGTTACTTTTGAAATTGAAGAAAGTCTGAATTTTTATTTTATAAATGATTTTAGTGTATTATTGTAGTGTTTGTGTTTGTACATGCATATTTGTGGTAGACCGTGGGAGTGTGTTTGGGAGAGAGAGTTGTACTCGTTCTCACCCCCCACCCCCAACCGTTTTGTCCCCAACTCTCACTCTCCCTTTCCCACAGCAGAGAGAAAATGGGAGGTGAAATGCTCTTTCAGTAGACCTGAAGTTTGTGGCTGTACACAGTCTCCTGAAGTTTGTGGCTGTACACAGTCTCCTGAAGTTTCTGATTCTCCTGAAGCCTTTTATGTAGATCACAAATCGGAGCAGTTGTTTTCTATATATACTATATATAGAATATATTCTATATATATTTTCTATATAACGCTACATGTAAAGAACCATTGTCCTCAAGTAATTTAATATGAATGAATATGAATGTTTCCACTCCTATAGGATTTAAAAGGCATTAACCTTGAGTGAGACTGGGATCAGTGCATCTGTTTTTCCTGGCAGTACTTTACTCTACCTGACCAACAGTTGGTCAGCACTGGGAGTTTCACTTGCGCTAGTTTCATACCATATGTAGTTGAAGACCCATCAGGACAGTGACCAGGTCTGCCACTTTTCAGTAGTGACGGGAGTAAATGAGCGTTGTCCAATCACTTCTCTGTTTCCCGGTGCGCCCGACAGCCAATGAGCAACCTCGCCTCCGATCAGCGGTTTGGCGTGAAGTGAGAGCGAAGCTCATCTGGGCCCTGCGTCCTGCAGCTGCTAGAAGCTCTGGGAAGCTGATCTGAGAAGAGATCTGCTCTCTCTCTCTCTCTCTCTCTCTCTGATGGTCTCTAATGTGTCTAGGAAGTGTTATTGGTTTATGGATTTGTCTTTAAAAGGGCAGCTTCGACCCACTGTAGATAAAAAAAAAAACAACCCAACTTAAAGCACTGTAGCATATCTGTACTTCAATACATTACTAACACAGTTTTAGCATTAGATTTCAAGAGGCTGCAACAACTAATTCAATTGTCGGGGCTTCGGAGATACCAGAAATCTGTGATTTCTTGTTGGATAATAAATAGATTTCTATTCAGCATTGTACCGTTCTGACCTTGAGAGACATGTATGATGCATGATAGTAGCCAGTAAATGTGTCCTTGGGTGCGAAGCCTCAAGCTTTGCTTACTGGCTAAAAGCATCGGGGGAACCACATCGGTTAAAGTGCAGAGTCGTGATTTGTGGTTTCTTCCTCCCCGCGGGCCTCCTCTTCCTCAGCTGGTGATCCGCGTGCACATGTCGGACGAGAGCTCCAAGACGATGATGGTGGACGAGAGGCAGAGCGTGAGACAGGTGCTGGACAGCCTGCTGGACAAATCCCACTGCGGCTACAGCCCTGACTGGGCCCTGGTGGAGACCATCACCGAACTGCAGATGGGTGCGGTCACACACGCATTCTTATACACACACACTGTAATTCACATACATGCGAGCAAGTGTTGTGGGTAGGGGTCCTACTGGTTCCTGGTGTGGAACATCACTGACTTATAGAGGTTATGTACTCACTCACACACACACACTTAGTCTTGCCAAGACTCCTTTTTTCATCTGTAGGTGAGTAAACCTTTGAAGAATCTGTTCCTGGTCGACTCGCGTGATGTTCGCCAACCCTCTCATTTCTCTCTTCTTTTAGAGCGTATATTTGAGGATCATGAGAATCTGGTGGAGAACCTGCTGAACTGGACCAGAGACAGTCAGAACAAGCTCATGTTCATTGAGCGCATTGAGAAGTATGCGCTCTTCAAGAACCCACAGGTGAGACCTTCAGCGCACGCACACACACACACACACACACACACACACACACACTAACGTTACGTGTGTTGTATCCGTCATATAAAGGTACAGAACAGCTGTGTGTTTGCACACACACACACACACGCTAACGTTACGTGTGTTGTATCCCTCATATAAAGGTACAGAACAGCTGTGTGTCTGCACACACACACTCACACACTCATGCCTGTCCCTCTGTGTGAAGTTCATACAGATGTTCTTTGTTTTCAGAATTATCTCCTGGGGAGAAAGGAGACCTCAGAGATGGCAGACAGAAACAAAGAGGCACTCCTGGAGGTCTTTAACACGCATTTCTACACACTAGTGTTCTGTCTTTAAAGGAGCGAGAACATCCCTCACCATATGCCGTGCTCTTTAAGTTCTTCAGGTTTTTCAAATAAAGGCACTTTCATGTTTCTGCCCAAAAATTAATAACAGAAAGCTCACAGTTTACACGGACAGTTTGTGTGACACTAGATTGTTTAATAGTAGTAAAGTACTTATGATGTGTGTGTGGGGTGGGTAGGAGTGTTTCTGTGGTGGCTCTGTGTCGGTGCCTGAGATTGAGGGTGTACTCTGGCTGAAGGATGATGGGAAGAAGTCGTGGAAGAAGCGCTACTTCCTGCTTCGAGCATCTGGCATCTACTTTGTGCCCAAGGGCAAGGCAAAGGTATGGAGGGGCTTTTAAATGCATTTCGGAATCCGATTGTACAGATTGAATCAAGTACAGGGCGTACAGTGAATTGTTCTTTGTGGATTAACCAAGGAATATTTAAAAAGGAAAAAAAGCTGATCTGGTGTGTTTGGCTGTGGCGCTGGTGTGAGAGCAGCACACTGCCAGGTTACACAGAACGGCCAAAGCTGCTGTCTCATGGTTAATGTGAGGAGGGTTAATAAGTGTTGGGAGCAAGACTGTGTGTGTGTGTGTGTGTGTCACTTAATGGACAGTGAACCAAATGATCTTTTTCGTGGCATTTCCTGTTTATGGATCCACTTAACATAGTGAACATAAACCATATGCTGCTGCCTTTCAGTATCTGCCTGACTGCATTAACCCTCAGGGAACAAGACACATACACTAACACACACTCTCACACACACTCTCTCTCTTTCTCTCTCTCTCTCTCACACTCACACACACACACACACTTTTATTTTATCATTACTTTGTGCTGTCTTGACGATGTTACTACAGTAATTTCCTATGGAAAAATAACTAAACTTGATCCCCCCCCCCCCCATCTAACTGCCACATATGCGCCTATATTCTAGTGTTTGTAATGGCAGTGTAATGTCTCATCATGTATTTGAACTTTTGTATTGTTCTTCAAGAACTCCCCCTAGTGGTGCAGTGCCCACATCACAGTTAACATATAGGAGCACCGTGTCGACACCATGCCGTGACCTTTCTGGTTTCCCGTGCAGGCCTCCAAAGACTTGGTGTGCTTCCTACAGCTGGACCACGCCAATATTTACTATGGACAAGACTACCGGAGCAAGTACAAGGCCCCTACCGATTACTGCCTCGCCCTCAAGGTTTGTGGGTGTGCCTTTTTGTGTGTGCAGTGTGTGTGTGGGTGTGTGTGTGTGTGTACACTACCTGTGCAGTCTGGGTGGGTCCTGTTTTACAACATCGCCTCTCATCTGCCAATTAAGATGAATGTGTGTGCATGTGCACACATTTGTCTTAATGGGTGTGTGTGTGTGCGCGCTCTGAGGCTTTGACGTAGACGCGTCCTATGTTGTACTAGCATTAATACCTTATTTCAGGTATGTCTCGAGGGCTTTGGCATGTATCAGATCCGTATGCCTGCCACTGTGAGCCCACAGCGACAAGTAACTGACACTTGTTTAATGCTCATTTAGCAGACACGGTGTAAAATGTAACATTAGCTTGCACCGGTTGATGGGCACCTTAACAGTTCAGTTGTTTGAGAGAGCGCCATCTCATGGACCCTCCCTGTGAAAACACCATGGGTGTAAAATTTTCTGTCAGGTCATACACTCGATCCAACTTGTTTCTCAGCAATTTTTAGTACCGAGAATGATTTCATGTGTAACCCCTAAGTGTATAGCTGAATTTAAGCGACGTGGTGGTGGTCTTTTCTTTCTATTGGTCAAACAGAACCAGTTGCTGCCCTCTAGTGGTAGCTCTTAAAACAAGCTCTTCATAGATAAGCTGACCAAGAATTTCATGATTGTAATGATGCCATGTATTGTCCTCTTAGCACCCTCAGATTCAAAAGAAGTCTCAGTACATCAAGTATTTGTGTTGCGATGATGTCAGAACCCTTCATCAGTGGGTCAACGGGATACGCATCGCTAAGGTAATCACCGGATGGCTTTGATTGAATTACTGAATCATGTTCCATGACTGTTAGAACCATCTAGAACCAACTTTGAACCATCTAGTCCTCTATAGTCCGAAACGCAAGTTTTAACTTTAACCAGGTTCAGTGTATGTGTGTGTGTGTGTGTGTGTGTGTGTGTGTGTGTGTGTGTGTGTGTGCAGTATGGGAAACAGCTCTATCTAAACTATCAGGAAGCTATGAAACGTACTGAGGCAGCCTATGACTGGTCATCGCTCTCCAGCTCCAGCATGAAGTCTGGCACCAGCTCGGTCAGCATCCCTGGTGAGTAACCATGCAAACTGACCTCAGATCAGCTGTTATCACTTGCTGTGACTATTTTGAATTGAGGTTTAGTCATAGTGCACTCATACAATTTCATATCCTCATGCAATCTTCAACTGGATCCTGAAGGTGTGCTGATTTATACGACGATACAAAAAGGCTCCTAGAAACTGACCTCAGATCAGCCATTATCGCTTGCTGACTGTTTTGAATATACAAGAAGGTTACTAGAAAATAGTTAGCATGAGATTCTGCTGTTTGGTTCCCAGCTAATTATAATTCTTTCAATCTTTCAAAATGTTCCAAAATTGTTCCTGGAATTTAATGTTTTGGATTGCATTAGCTTTCCCCAAAGACTAAAATGAGCATTTTATAAATGCTTTCAGTGTGGACTGATCTATAGTTAGTACCATCTGACTGAATGTGCTGATTGCAGTGTGAGGAGGATAATGACTAATACTGACCCTGGACCTGTGCTTGTCTGTGTAGAGTCACAATCCAACCACTCTAGCCAGACAGACAGCGGCGTGTCGGACAGCACCTCTTCCACCCATGGCCGCTCTCAGAGCGTGGTCAGCTCTATCTTCTCCGAAGCTTGGAAGAGAGGCACACAGATGGAGGAGAGCACCAGGGTGAGTTTTAAGAACTTTGATCCGTTTTTTCTTGTGACTATTGGGTATTATTTAGTATTGGGTCTATTTATTTAGGGTATATCATCTTGGATTAGAATGGAGGTAGAGGGAAAATCATTAAGAAAGAGCTTATTGTGAAAGCAGCTTGAGTGTTTCTGATCATAATACACCCTAGAATACACCGCTATACCATTTAAATTTTACATTTAAAACCCGATTGTTCGCTGAAGTTATTTACTATGTTTCTTGTGCAGTCGAGACCGGAGTCGATGCGCTCGATCCATTCTACCCACAGTGGACATGGCGTTCACGGTGGACATGGTGGACACAGTGTTCATTCCAGCCACGGTCACCCTCCTCATGGAGCTCAGCCTACACATACACATACTGTGCATTCGCAGCCACAGATGCAGTCACCCTCGCAGGCCCGGGGAAGCGTCCCCCACACACCTGTTCAAGCTCCACCCCAGCCTTCTCCAGCTCCACCTTCTCCTCCTCCTCCTCCACCACCGCCTCCACCACCACCTCCTCCTCCTCCACCACCACCACCCCCTGCCACTGTATCCCACCATTCAGCTCCTCCAATATTTGCCAAATATAGCACTATTACACGCCTGCAGAATGCCTCTCAGGCTGCCAAGCCACACCCGCTAGCCCAGCAGGTCCTTCCAACTCCACCCCCTCAGGCTTTGAAGCCCCACCTCAACAATATTCCACCAGGAGCGAATGTTCCACCTCCACCACCTCCCCCTCCACCAGCACCCCTGCCTGCTCCTGGTTCAGCCATGGCAGTCTTGAAATTTGGACCAACGAGCCCAGCCTCATTGTCTCACATCACCCCATCATCCCCACCTCCAGTACCCATCCAGTCCCAACCTCGTCTTCCTCCAGTACCCATCCAGTCCCAACCTCGTCTTCCTCCTGTACCCATCCAGTCCCAACCCCCTCCACCTCGTCCTCCTCCAGTACCCATCCAGTCCCAACCTCTTCCACCTCGTCCTCCTCCAGTACCTATCCAGTCCCAACCTTCTCCACCTCGTCCTCCTCCAGTACCCATCCAGTCCCAACTTCCTCCACCTCTTCCTCCTGTACCCATCCAGTCCCAGCCTCCACCACCTCCAGCACCCAATCAGTCTCAACCTCCTCCACCTTCTCCTCCTCCAATACCCATGCAGTCCCAACCTTTTCCACCTCCACCTTCACCACTCATCCTGTCCCAATCTCCTCCACCTTGTCCTCCTCCTTTACCCATCCAGTCTCAAGATTTTCCACCACCACCACCACCACCTCCACCTATCCAATCTGAACCTCTCCCCCCTCCCCCACCTTTGTTACAAACTAATGGCTTGCCTCCACCACCTCCACCCCAGCCAGCTTCCCCTTTGCTAACCTCAAATGGCCTCAAGCAGGTCCTGTTCCAGAAGTTCCCCAACTTACCCAGGGATATGTCACCTCCAGGCAGTCAAGCTCATTCTCCACCACCCCCTCCTCCTCCTCCACCACCACCACCCCCCACTCCACCTGCTCCTCCTCTCCCACCTCAACAGTCTCCTGCCCCACCACCACCACCTCCTCCCCCTCCGCCCCCGCCTCCACCTCCTGCACCAGGCCCCATCCAGCAGCTTGGTCCACCTCGAGCCTTGCCCAAAACATTCACGGGAGGATTTCCACCCCAAACCGCACCAAAACCTTCAGGGGCCATTATACCGGTGTCTCCAGCTGTTCCCCTTCCCCCAGTTCCTCCTCCACCACCTCCACCACCTCCACCGCCTCCTGCACCATTGAAAAGCCATCCACCTCCTACGCTACCTAAGCAACACAGCATCTCAAAGTCATTGCCAGTCTCCAATCAGGCCTCTACCACATCATCTTTGGTTAAACAGATTGCCAGCCAGTTTCCTGGGGCAGCCCCTCCAGCAGTCAACCATGCTGAGAGCCTTAAAGCCCCCCTTTCACCACCTGCAGTAAAGGCTAAACCAAAATGGCAGCCTGGTGGACAAGTCCAGCAGCCACAGAAGTCACCTGAGTTTCCTCCACCTCCTCCAGAGACCACACTTGTCTTCCCACCACCACCACCTCCATGTCCACCTGCTCCACCTCCACCAGGCCCAACTCCCCCTCCTCCTCCCCCACTTCCCCCTACCCAGTTAGGTTCCCCAATGAAGAAGTCACCATCTGGATCCTATGCAGGGGGCAAGAGGCCTCCACCAGCACCCCAGCGTAACTCCAGCATCAAGTCCAACTCTTCAGATGAGTACCAAGAGTCCCGACGAAACTTGGTGAGCAAATTCAACCCCAGTGCAGCAGCTTCAGCTGCGTTGCCATCCTCTGGTTCACCTTGCAAGGATTTGTCCTCTGGTCCACCCGCACCCCCCAAACCTGGCAAACTGAACCTGGCCAATCTACCACTCGCCTTGCAGAACAGAGTGGCCACGGCAGATTTTCCATCTCCTCCCCCTCCAGAAAGTGATAATTTCCCACCACCTCCACTAGAGATGGACCTCCCACTTCCACCACCACTTCCAGTAGCTGTGGTGAACCCTCAACCCCAGCCTACCTGGAGCAAGAACTCCCTGAAGAAGACGGCTCCTCCAACATCACTCCGTCAGAGCAACGCCACACCTGACCCGCCTCCTCCCCTTCCAGGAGGGCCTGCTCCCCCAGCCTCCCCAAAGGGCAGTACTCAACCAAACTTTCTAGATGACCTAAACCGGACTCTGAGACGCAAGTCGTTGCGCAGCTCTGGAGCCAAATTGGACCCTGTGGCCACGATGGATGACATGGCACTACCACCTCCTCCTCCGGAGCTTCTGGATGAGCAGGGGCACAGTGGGAGTGGGTTCATGTCTGGCAACATCTCCGGCTATGCAACACTAAGGAGAGGACCACCCCCTACCCCACCTAAACGGGACCACAGCACAAAACTGACAAACTGAGTGTACCAAAACGTTCTTGCACGCTCTTCCCTACTCGTCTCTCCTACAGGGCTGTTCCTGGGTTTTAAAGAATATGCTCATTTGACTATGGACAAAAGAGAACAAATGAAGCTGACTTTCAGCTTTATTATAGATCCACTTAGTATCAAATTCCGTTTCAAAATATGACATGAATGATATCTGCAACATACTGGTACTGCATGGACATGGGGCCAAATTAATAGTCCACATACAAAAGTTCATTCATTTTGGGGTGGTTGAATGCCATGCACTATAGGGATGGATATTAATAGGGAGGATGAATTTTTGCCTTTGATTTTTATATAGATTTATTTAAAAGTTTGAAAAGATTTTCTTATTTTGGACTGGAGTTTTTAAGGGTTGACCATGACTGTTGTTTTGAAGGAGCAGTAGACGTTAGGTGATTTTTGTACAGAGAATTTTTGACTGATCTTTTTTTTGCCTTTTCCTGCCAAGAGACAGATTAAATATAGTGGTCTTCAGAATGATCTAGGGTTCTTTGAGCCACCTTAAGTGGTATTAGGTAGCAGTTGTTTCAGGAAACACTTTGCATAAAAGGATGGAAGCTGGTTGAAAATTTGGTAGCAGTTGAAATAATGTTGAGAGGACGCCGACAATGTTTGGGAAATGTTTGATAAAAGGCATTTAAATAAGTCACATGAAAGAAGTGAAAAGACCTGTGGTAATCTCTGGTTAATTCTGTGAGATTGTGGATTGTGCGTTTTGTTAGTTGGACGTGTCCGATTTATCTCCGTTATTTACATAATTGCAGTATCTGGCTGTAAAATCAGTTGCTTTACCTATTTTGAAATGGTCTTGCCACTTTCCGGTAAATGTTCACATGTCTTGACAACAATTGTACATCTATCAAGAAATTGACTTTGGGTCACGTGACCTGGTGTCCTGTAAAATGGGAGCAATTTCCTACTTAACAGTTATTGAACGTGTATTCTTCTTTAAGGAGTGGTCAGAGCAAAGGGCACTGTTGCATACACATGCCTGGTGTCTTAATGTTTGGGTTAATGGGTCTCAGTTGAAATGGCCATAACGATTACAGTTTAAGAACAGAAAATCCCAGACCACAGAATATGGTGCAAATAAGCCTAGAAGACTAATGTCCATGTGGTATATACATGATATATATACACATAATATATATTAAAACGTGTATTACTTTACTCAACCATGTATTCCATTTGGGAGCTCATCTGTGTTTTTAAAGATTGAATATACAACAGTATGTTTCTTTACAGGGTTGTTGACCGTGTGCACATTTAAATTATTGAAGTTAAATATCTGATCTTGAGCCATGGAAGCACTGTGGAGATCACCTTCCTGCCGTAGCGGGGGAGCGGCATTTGGGTCAATGGAAATGAATTGTGTTTTGCATTCTGATGTAAGGTTGCGGTATAAATGTTATCATAATTCAAAATGCTTTTGTGCCTCTGTTATGGGTCTGGGGAGTTTCATTAAAAGGCTTAACTGAGTTCCTATATATATATATATATAGGAACTCATATATATATATATATATATATATATATATATATATATATA
>JAOXYF010000014.1:9192224-9208270 GCA_028565775.1 Sternarchorhynchus goeldii | reverse complement strand
ATTTGGAATAAGGCTGTAACGTAACAAAATGTGGAAAAAGTGAAGCGCTGTGAATACTTTCCGGATGCACTGTAAATGTGTATATGTGAAGATCATCTGAATTAATGTGGGGGCAGACGTGTAATATTACTCACTTGTAGGAGGATTTGGATAATGGTACCATCCAGTCTGCCACTGCCAACACAAGATTTCACAGAGTGTATTCCATCAGAATGTGTGTGTTTTGTGTGGTGTGTGTGTGTGTGTGTGTGTTTTGTGTGTATTCTGAGTCATCGCACACCGCTACAGTAATCCAGATTTGGCCCTTCATACCGAGCCTGAACTGGACATTTGACTGCTATGGCTGAAGTGCTCTGGGAAGCTGTTCACAGGGTTTATCTATGTGCCAGAAATTCCATTGTAGAATTTTCCGTTAGGTGATGAGACTGGAGATCAAATTACAATCGCTAAATGGAAAAAAAAGTTACTTCAACCACTTAAGTGCTGACTCTGTGATTGATTCATTTCCAATTCTACATGTTTCTCAGCAAAACTACGACCTGTTCCTTCCCCCTTTCCCAGTATGCCTGACTGAGAAAACCATTAGCAGGACAAGGAACATGACACAAAGATCATTAAGGTGTATTTTGTCTGCAATGCAATGCACACACACACACACGCAGTTTGCTCTGTCCATCACTGACTCACCTCCTCACTGGACTCTGAGCTGGAGCTTTGTGCCTGGCTGCATTTGAGGGAGATGATTTTGGTGTTTCTGTCAGTCACACGCAATCGCATGAAACAACCGGAGTCCGGCTGGCCACCCCAGAGAGGGAAGGGAGAGAGAGAGAGAGGGATGTGGGACCATTTAGTTTTTAAAAAAGGGGGGGGGGGTAGCAGTGAAATAAAATGGGCAGGTGTGTGTTCAGAAAACTCTTCTAAAAACTGTTGGGCAACTTCCACATTGCTCCAAAAATGGAATCACTTTCATTTTGATCCTTCATGGAACTCATGTTCCAAATGTACATATTCTCTGAAGATGATTGGACAAGCTGGAATGGCTAAAGTCTCTTCTGCAGGAACAGTTCAAACACTGTCAACACAAGGGTCCAACCCACCGTACAGCTGCAAGTCCAAACCTTCATGATGTGAACTCAACAACCTCTCTGTATTCAACACATCACGTCTGCTTTAGGACTCAGAGGTTTTGTTGTTGTTTTTTTAAAGATATTAATATATTTTTAAAAATATTAGTCCTGTTAAAAAAAAACTACATGGACGAACAAATAACTGTACAGAAAATGCATTTATATTACACCCTATGAATGAAACATTTTAGCATTTCAAGCTTCATATTGAGACTGGTGATCAGATTTTACATTCTGTAGGTTAACTATAAATCTAAAAACGGACTGATCCTGGACGGCCGTGCATTATTTGCTCCTCGATGCTGATCTGTAATCAGCCATGTGATTTTCCTAGAATGGTTCAGGTTTGAATTCAGGAGTCAGAAGAAGTGGTCCCAGAACAGTGTGCGAATGCAGAAATTAGTGCTTACCATGATAAAACCCCTCCTGTAGGCGCAGCCCTGAGGATTGACCCCCGAACCCTTTACGCAGTCTGTCTCCCGGATGCTGAACTTCAGCATCAGATCATACGTGTTCATCCCAAGTGGAATGACCTGGGGCGGAAAGTGAACCGTGTTTCCGTGAGACACTTTGGAAAATGTGGAAACACTTAGCTTTCATTTAGATACTTGGATCATGTACAACTATAGCTCTGATGATACTGTATCAGATTCTTCAGTTTTATGCTGATCATACTGGGGAAAAATTGTTTCTGAACTAGCTTGACTGCTCAAGTGTGCATTTGAAACAG
The DNA here is from genome assembly GCA_028565775.1 of Sternarchorhynchus goeldii. Lineage (NCBI taxonomy): Eukaryota > Metazoa > Chordata > Actinopteri > Gymnotiformes > Apteronotidae > Sternarchorhynchus > Sternarchorhynchus goeldii. The sequence goes on along the minus strand of JAOXYF010000014.1, from coordinate 9,206,413 downwards.
GTGATCCTTAATAAGAATTGATTAAGGTATGGCAGGACACACCAAAGACGATATAGACGGAAAAATAAACTGAAACGAAAGTATTGGTATAGTTGAATTGCAGATATTTCTGTCCAGCTGTAATAACAGCACACACTCACCCTTGTAACAGATGCCTTGAATACCCTGTAGAGGAAGTGCCGGGCGTAACCGGTGTTGATCTCATCCAGGGCCATCTGCAGGGCTCCATCTGCCTTAGAAGCCATATCGAACAGGGGCAGGCCTGCGAGGTCACAGGTCAACGCAAGGTCATAGGTCACAGGTCAACGGTCACGCTCATTCAGTCAGCTGTCCCTCCGCACACGCTGCTGCGTTCACGACGACGGCCTCGGTGCTGTGTATATTCACGGGGCTTGCACACCCGATCCAAACCCCAGAATCAAACCCTCACCAGGCCAGCTGTGCTACATACAGTGAACCATTAAATCAATGTGCAAAAAATAAAAACGTTTACAAGGATTGAGCGAAGGCTGCCTTTTTGTCTGGCTTTGAATACCTTCTCTTTGTATTGATTCATATATAGACATCCTCACTCATAATCCACTATATAGATTTTTTTATTTTTTTTAAATCAGTTTAATCACATGTTCATGACTCACCTGACCCTCCCATACAGTGCAGCAGCAGCAGGAGCACAACACAGCACCTCATTCTCACCTGTCCGTCACACCAGAGTGGCACAAAACAGACAAACAGCAGCCACCGATATCCTTAAACCCCTCCCCCTTCCCCCCTCGCCCCTCCCCCCTCAGCTCTGTTCCCATTCACAAACGTTCAGCCCTCCATTACTTCCCCTAGCTACTAATACCTGGAACGATCCCTGCTGTAGGGGAGATTTAATGTGTTTCTTGATTTTTTTTTTTTTTTTAAGTACGTTTAGACATTTTTTCAGCAGTTACTCTTAAAAAAAACAAAAAAAATTACGCACTGTTAAATCCACAAGCATTATTTGTTCCCGCTTCGTGGATTTGTCTAGTGGACGAGGGTAGAGAACAGGACTAGGCGCCTAGGGTGTTTTGTGTATATTGGAACCAGACCATTCTGTGCGCCTGACTCCTTTCCTAGTATGTTGACTTGTTTTACTTGGCCTGTGTCTCTCCTGTCTAGACGAGCTCTAGGACATCTGAATCCATGCTTCCTGGAACTGTCCTTCACTGTGCTGTTCTTATCACTGCAGTACAGTTTAGACCCCTTGTGCCTGGTTGTTTGGGAGACCGAGTTGTAGATCTCGGTCCCGTACGTGGCTGTGGGTGCTCAACAGGAAAGATCTCAAGGTGATTCCAGGGAGTTCAGCAACTTGGAGTACAAAGAGCAGCAGGTGACATTACTGGGTGATTACGAACAGGAACTTTGTGTTGGAAAAATCATTATTGTGTAACAGAATAAACTTTGTTATAATGTCTTCTGACATTTTGGATGTTTTCTGAAGTACTAAAATCAGGTCCTGAGATCCAAAATGTTTTATTTTTTTTCACGTTATCATTTTGGTTACCTTTTCAAAGTTGCAAAAATGACATCTGAGCCAAATTCATATTTAATCATATAATTTACTGTAAACATTCTGATAAATAAGACCTTTGAATCAAGGTAAAGCACATCTGACTGTGAAACTTCATGATAAACACCACCGGGTCCCAAAACATGTTTTTGTCTAAGAGGGATTCAATCAGTGGTAAATAAAGATCTAGAAAACAAATATTATGGACTGCTGTGCCTGATATGAACTGGAAAAAAAAAATCCCCTAAAGAAACTAATCCAAACACAGGCGTGCTAGAAGGTGCAAATGAAAATCAAGAACAGAAAGGCAGCAGAAGTCAGCACAGAGTTTGAAACCAAGTCAGAGACTCCAGTCAGCTTTCCTCACCAGCTTCATCACAGAGGCACTGGCAGAATTTAGACTAAGCTGAGACCAGTGCTGATGTTTTTTTTTTTCTTATGACAGTTAGGGGTCTGTGTAGGGTCAGCTGGTCTTGGATCAGTATAAAGTTGTAGTGTTTACGTCGCTGAGAAGAATGGCTATTCTATAAACTGGATTTGTGAGTTATGAGGGACCTTACTCAAGGTACCCTGATTTAAGTTACTTTAGGTTCTGTGTGCAAGGCTACAGTAAATTTAACCAATCAGCTCACTAATTCATGTCCAGTTTTTTTGGTACTACACAGCCACCCCTTCTAGAGGGAAAACTACATTTCCCATGATGCATCCAGTTCCTTAAGGACCCATACAACAAACATTTTCCCAGGGAAAAAAAAAAAACATCCACAAGAATTCTCCCAATCTATTCTAGATCCGGAATGTTCTGCAGGAATGGCGTGGTGACAACACATGGCCAGCTAACACTCTCAAACATGCCCTGCTTAAGCATGGTGTAGCAGAACAACGGCAACTCAGGATCCACGAGTGCTGAATCGGGCATGGAGCCATCCCCTCTCCCAGTTCTCCCAGTGCTCCCAGTGCTCATGGTCCCAGTGTGCCCATCAGCTGTTCTACGGCTGCCAGAAACGACGCCTCGAATTCAGAGTCGGAGAAGCGAGTAACGGACTGGCGCGCCCGGCGACGGGTCTCCAGACGGGCGGCGGGCGTCATGGCGAGGATGCGCTCCATGGCGTCTGCGTAGCCGTCCTCATCGTCGGCCAGGAAGCCCGTGGAACCACCCTCGAACGGAACCACGATATCCAGCTTGGGCCCGCCGGATTTGTGGGCCAGGATAACCGTTCCAGCAGCCATGCACTCAACCACGCCTGAGAGAGGGAAAACGGAAGGTGAAGAAAATTCTATGAGAAATTTCTATCGTCATAGAAATAATCCAGTTCTAGTCTAGCACTCTGTCTCAGCTGTCTTTCAGCACCAAGTTATTTGATGCTCAGGTTCTGAATTGTTATGGTACTCACCGATTCCAAAATGTTCATTCCACATGGTGTGCAAACCAATGGTAGCCTCCACGAGTTGCTTCTTCAGCTCCTCAAACGGAATGTTCAACTTAAACTCCACCCTGTCAGCCACGCCCAGCTCCTGACACAGCCCCCTCAGCATCAGTACCCTATCCTCATCTTCCTGGTTGCGACACCCACCAATCAACACTAACTTCACAGACTCCCTCCCACCAGGCTCTACCCCCTTCCTGTCCAGAAGCTTCCGGAAGGCCCTGATCTGCAGTTGGTGGTCCTTCTCCGGCCGAAACTGGGCCACGGACACCACAGTGCGGCACTTGCCACCTCCTTCATCGCCTTCCTCTTCCTCGTCGAGAGGTACGTCCAGGAAGGCCTGGACATCGCAGGGTGGGTAGACCACGCTGGTGCGGTTGGGCGCGCGCCACAGAGCCAGGATGTGGCCCAGCGTCCAGGTGGAGTTGACCATGACTACGTCACTGCAGGAGCCAGCGAGGCCGTAGAGCAGGGCGAAAGCGCAGTAATACACCACCTTAATGGCACTCAGCACAGGATTGCGGCTGATGTAGTCGGCATTGTTGAACCTGCAGACCCAGGAGGCAAGAAGAGGCAAGAAAATCAGAACAGAGGCTTAATAAGGACAATCAAGCACTGCTGAAGTGCTGAAAGGAAAAACCCTCATTGTTGAACAAGCACCTACAGTCTAACATGTTATGTTGTGTCGATCTATTTCAATCTATTTCAAGCTGCAGTAACAGTTTGTTTTATACAATGCGATGGATTTCTAAATAACGTAGAGATGAGAGAATAAGTCATTTGGTACTTATGCATAACATGAATAACAGAAGTGCCAGTTAGTACAAACGAGAACAGAGCAGTGTCATCACGTTCAGATTCTAGAAAGTAGTCGGAGCCTTCAGACAAAAGCGCTTAGTCAGTAAACGCAGGAAAAAAGTATAAAGCCGAACAGATATAATTACACCAGTGTCTAGGAACACAAGATGGAGGTGTGAGTACACAGACAGACTGGGGAGAAAATGGACACTGGATCGGAGAGGGAGAGGGAGAGGGAGAGGGAGAGAGAGAGGGAGAGAGAGAGATTAAGCTAAACATCAAAACTAAAATTAAAACAAATGGAAATATTGATGCTAACGGTAGAAACTGAGACTGATATGGGACTGGTATGGATTTGAAAGTCAGATGTCCAATAAATGAATGTGCAAGATGTGTTGAAAGTCACTTGCAGCTAAAAACAACAGAACAATGAATTTGTTCCAGTACACAGGCTGCAACAAACAAACAAACAAAACCAAGAATTATTGCTAATTGTGGAAAGAAAAAACATTTGATTTTCCATTGAAGGTTCTCATCTAGATACGCAGCGAGTCTGCTGAGATCCCTGACCCTACAGGGTAACAAACACCGAAGCACCAACCTGGGGTTCCCCTCCCGAACCACAGCAAGCATGTCAGTGCTGATGGTGGGATAGTGGACGTAGCTGCACACCCTGCACCCGCCCAGGTAGCGGAACACGGGCAGCGTGAAGGCATAGCCCATGGAGTCGATGTAGAGCTCCGGGGGGAAGGAGGAGAGCGCCTCCCAGGCCAGGAAGAGCGAACCGACGCTCTGGCCGAGCAGGGTGAAGTGCGGGTACAGGCTGGCCTCCACCAGGGGGCGGTGTTTCATGAAAACGAAGCTCACCGGCCGCGGGAGGCGCACGTTGAAGCGCCTCCGCGCGCCGTCCAGGATCTGCTCCGCCGTCACGTCTAAGTCACCTGTGTAGACCACGAAGTCCACATCCTGGTACCTGGAGAGAAGCGCAGTGATACTAAGAGCTCATGGGAAATGCACTAATAGCCGTTTTACAAAGCAAATGCATTCTAAAAATAACGTTTGTTAGTTAACTGAACAACTCACAGTCCTTGAGGTATAAGCAACACAAATCTCTTTTCCTTTACTTAGTTAACAGGTGTAATGACAACCAGTGAACTCGTTCAATTACAAAATCCAGGACTGGATTTGCATTTGACGGACTGGGCGGAGAACTTTTCCGGTAGCGTATGCCATAACGGAGGTTTTCAAACGCCATAGACATTTCTGATTTTTGGGGTTAACGTAACCGACGTACCTATTCTGCAGGGCTCTTATGGCGCACCACAGCACCCTCTCCCCTCCGCCACCCGCATTACAGTAGGGGTGGAAGAAGGCGACCGCAGGACGTCCGTCTCGATCTCTCCGCGCTTTCCTTTTCGCTTGGAGCCACGCGCGCACGCCCCCGATCAGGAAGAAGAGCAGCCCCGTCAGAACGAGGCACAGGTAGAAACATGGCAACACCAGCGACCACAGCAACCTGCATCACACACACACGTGTTAGAGGCTTCCGTCTTGGTGGATGATCAGTGGTGAATGTCAGATGATATCACAAAAATAAACACCCACGCTGTTCAGAAGGGACATCCCGTTTCAACAAGATCTCTGGAGTTAAATATCTGTCTTTGGATGAAAGCATTTCTGTCGCATATTAAATGAGCAGATCTACTGTCTATATAGTCTAACTTTTTTATAACGTAAATTTGCAACCCGAACGACGCGTTCATGTGACGCAGTTTTAACACGGATTCTGTTTTCGAAATGTCGTGAGCTAACTGTGCACCTTCTTCTGATATGAAGATCAGTGGATGTGTACAAAAGGCTAGCAACATGACGAACGATACGAACGAACGCTACATTGGTTTTTAGTAAACGCACACAATCATCAGTTAAATATTCAAGTAAACAGTGACTATATATAATACAAATTGCTATGTGTAAAAGAACTGGTGTAAACATGTCGTTTTGTGTAGATACAAGTATGCAAGCGTTCATCTTGTTCGTCCTATCCACGTTTAGGTGATACTTGGAAATCCATAACTACCTACATTACAGAATGAGGCGAGAACGTCATCCGATAGGCAGGTTAACCTGTTTAACTAAGATAGCTAGCAAGCGACTAAGTTCATGCATCAATTACGGTAATTTCATATTATTGATCTTTATATCGGACTAAACACTAATACATAACGCTTAGATGAATAGTTACCTGATCAAATCGCACAGACAGAAAAAGAAGTGGTCGTGACCGGACATCTTTATAAAATATGACAACACTAGCCAGCCTCAATTACTGTTTCTGATGCGCTTCCGGTTAACCTCTTCCTCCACGTCATTTTTTCTTTTCAAAGATCATCTTAAATGATGTATTATCGCCATCTGCTGAGCAGGACATGCAACTAACATGTTAAAAACGAACGTTTGGTAGAAATTAGATTGAATTTATGAAGATCCGTACAATGTGACTTATTTGACTCACTTGTTTACTCTTTTACTCGTGAGCGAACATTGGCTTCCTATAGCATTAAACTCATAGCATTAAATTAAAATTATCTATTTATGCTAATATAGCAAACAGGGGCAATAATTGAGAAATAGTTTGTCATTAGGCTGTTAAGCATAGCATAATAATTATTGGTTTTGGATATTTGAAATAAACATTTTACATACAAATATCTTAACATGTTTTTGTGGGAGGAACACAAAAGTTTAACTTGTAAAGTCAACAGTTACAAATCAATACTGTTCACTTTCTCGGTGTTGCGTAAGTGCTATCCGCCGACAGGACCGGAGATGAGGCCGCTTGCATTTTTGGCTTTTTTGTTAATATGTTTTTACATATTTCTAGAAAGATGTCACTGCAACCCAGAACAGTAAGTACAGCTTTTTGCATTTTGCTTCAACCAAAAATTACAATTGTCAAAAAAAAATTGACAAAAGTCGCAATTTTACTAAAAGCGATTTCAGATTCCCCACTCAGACGGTTGTTTATTGGTGCTGAATATTACTAGTCACGAGCATGTTTGGAAAACTTTAATCGGACAAAGTTCAACGTGGAAAACCTACCCCTAATGATTTCACAGCAACTGACCCATAAACAAATAGCATATTTCAACAGTTCCACATCTTATAACCTCTTTATTATTATGTAATAGTGTCAATGTACTAGACCAAAATATCACAAGGCGTCGTTATGTTTTCTCCTTCCCGTTTTTCCTAACACAGTGACAAAGTTCTCTCCATCACAGCCTCTACAGAGGATCAATTGACCGCACTGCGAAACATATCCAGCCACAGCGAGGTACTGTGGTCCAGATGCACTACATTTTTTGTGTATAAACGTTCATGATGCTAAAGAATCCGTTTGTTCCAACAGCCTAGAATGTGACAAGGTAAACATCTAACAACCAAACAAAAGTTTGGTTTGGAAAGTCTCCGAACAAGCGCTTATGTTTTACGTTCGAATTTATTTCAACTCTGTACTTTTCAAAGCAGTTGGACAGAGCTAGTGGAGACAGAGGCACTATACTATCCCTGAGTGCAACCTGAGGTACAGTGGCAGCAGTCAGACGACCAGGACCATTAGAACCTACAGTCTTTTGACTACAAGTCAATCCCCTTATAATAAGGAGCTGACGAGCTCTACCTCAGCCTGCCACCAGAGGGAGGCAGTGAGGTGCTACTCAGTAATTAGTGGATTCACGGTGCACTTGCTTTCCCTTTAGGTGCGTGACTATTTCAAGTCCGCCTGTTGGTCAGTACCCCATTACACCTCTCTGTTGCTCTGTCTGAGTGCTTAAACCCAATCTGTACTATCCCAGTCTGGGATCTTTGGAAAATGTGAGGTTTGAAAATGGAAGACAGGCTGGTATTGTGTATAAAGAATTCATTTGTACTCAGATCCGTTTGATGCAGCACTGCCTCATTGTTGAGGTTATACTTTGTGTCAGACGGTGCTATGGCAACCAGCGGCTCCCAGTCTCATCAGGGTGAACGCCCCCGTTCATCTGCACGTCCGTCCAGGCAGTGTGAAGCACATCACCAACCTGCTGCACAGTTACGGGATCAGCTACAGGTAAACTGGCTTCCAGGAAGCAGTACCCTACCCAGAAATCCCAGCATGCCTTCCATTTGCATCCTGCTAACGGAAAATTAGATTTCCTGCCCTGGTCTCATTTGCATACTGCTAACTGAACCCGTGTAGCCTTTGTTCGAGTACATTTTCATGGTACATCAAATCAAAAATGACCTACACAAGTAAAGGTTCTAACAACAGAGTTATGGATTGGAGGCAGAAGGAAGGTTATGTAAGATCACATGATCCATTTGTAATTCTGCTATGTTTATGATGTAATCAGCAGAAAGGTAGGAGTCTGTGTGTAGGGTTAAACAAAGTGAAAGACAGATGATCAGTCTTACTCTGACCAGCTTCATACATTCATACTTATTCACTTCTTTGAACTGCTCAGAGAACTGAATAATATTTAGAAAAGACAATATAAAATGGTATTTTACTTGCCAGTCAGCAGATACATTACACATATGTGATACTCCATTTGTATAGGAATCCCACACTGTGGAAATTGTATAAAATTATTTTGTAAATATTACAGCACTGTCTACAATTGAACACTGTCCAACTTGCACCAACCAAACTCTATTACGAATACGGATCCAGGATCAGCTCTCCACTGTCAGCATGCTTGTATTCATTCACATCATAAATGGACAAAAATGATCCTAGACCTGCATACTCAGTGTGGGTGGTACATGTGCTCTTTGGGCAGTGTTCTGCTGGAGAACACAGAGGAGCTGATCGAGAAACAGACAAGAAATGAGACAAGTGACCCCCGAAGCGGTGGTATGAACTACGAAAAATATCACTCTTTAGATGAGGTAAGGAATCAAAACGACCATATTGAGAAGTGACTCTTGCTAATTACTTTGGGAATTGTTTAGGACATACTTGGAAATCCATAACTATGTACCTGAGGTAAGAACATCAGCCAATAGGCAGGTTACCAGTTGTTTTTTTATACTGTTCTATTTTTTTCCCCCAGATTTATTACTGGGTGAATAAAACAAGCCAGGATTATCCAGACATGGTGAAAGTAATTTTGATTGGGTCATCTTTTGAGAAACGTCCACTATATGTTCTGAAGGTGAGCACAGCTTTTCTCTGCACACACAAAAGCATTTTCTTTGAAAACGATCTAACCACGAATCACAAACTTGGCAGCATGGTACAAATATTTGCATTGCTCTTGCTAGTTAAAGGAATATTTATCTAAGTGTTACTAATGTTAATGGTAGTAACATAAGTATCTTTAAATATTTTAACAAACAATCTCCATTTAATTTTACACTTGGAAATATCAAATTCGCAGCAGTGCGATTCAAGTTTACAGTTGGTTTTGTTTGTCTGTGTGTTTGTGTGGTAGTTGTCAGGAAGACGGCCAGCTGTAGATAAAGCCATGTGGATGGACTGTGGAATCCATGCCAGGGAGTGGATCTCTCCTGCCTTCTGCCTCTGGTTTGTCAGATATGTAAGACCCTGACCTGTATGTGCCATTCAGAACCCTTTACTCAGCACCCTTCATTCAGCATACTGTCATTCAGCACAGTTCATTCAGCACCCTCAGTTCAGTACACTTAATTCAGTACCACTAATTCAGCATCACTCGTTCAGCACATATTTACTGCTCAGTCTCATGTGGATAGAGTTTCGACTCACACAACTTCATTTAGAGGTAAATCCTGCTTTAGGAACATAGAGAGTTCTGTGAGAGGATTCATAAGACATTTTAATTTATTATTCCTCAGGTTCTTACATTTTACAAACAATATGGGGACGTCACAAGCATACTGGACAAAATGGACATTTATGTCTTACCAGTCATGAACCCAGATGGTTACTTGTACACATGGACTACCGTAAGACTTTCATTTTTTATGTGCTGTTTGAGGAATATTTTAATATCTATTCAATGTGGAAAAATCGAGAATCTGCAGAGTTTGAATCATTTCATGGTTACTGAACTGAACCATTTGCTTTGTCTGATGGCTATGGATCTTTCGAGAGGGTTTGAATCATTTCATGGTTACTGAACTTAGCCATTTGCTCTGTTTAATGGTTCTTGGGTGTTAGAATGAGCTCGGAAGTGTCTAGATCAGCACATCCAAGACCCGTCCAGAGCTTCTCAGTGTTGACTGGTTCGGGTTCCCGTGAATGGAAGAGTTCATTACAGCTACCTGCACAGAAAACTGTTCATTCTACTGTCCTGCCTTGACTTTGTTTATTTTTAAGGGACAGTACAGACTCTATAAAAAATGAACATCCAGTTAAATGGGTGCAATAATTGTCAAATCAGAAACAGAATCATATTGTGTAATCATCCATGCCTCTATAGAGCATGTATACAAGCACTTAAGGACCCAGGAAACATGAACCTGTGTTATATCTTGACATATGGGCATGTGCTGTAAACACAAAGTATGTCCTATCAATACAGTTCCAAAGATCAGGAAATATATAGTACTATTTCGGTTCCCTTGGTCTTTAAACTGATGTTATTGTTTTTGTTGATAAACAACCGATATTTGATGTTTAAGCAAAAGTGAGAATTAAAGAGTGAATATCTTTTAATAAGCCATGACTCTAGTAATTCAGCATCACGCACTTGGTCTCATGTGAGCAGAACCGCATGTGGAGAAAGAACCGCTCCGTGAGCGAGCACAGCGCGTGCGTCGGAGCTGACCTGAACAGGAACTTCGACGCCAGCTGGTGCTGTGAGTGACAACAGCTAGGGGGTTGTACCAAACCGGGTAGTTTTCCAGCCACGGGTGAAGCTTTCAGACTAAAAGTCACGTTGGTTAAACAGGCAATGATCTTAATTCAAGACAGTGTCTTAAAAAACACTTTAGGAACTTGCATTGTTAATAGAAATTTAAGAGGAGTTATGGAATCATGGTGTAAATGGTTTCCATTAGCATTCGTGGTAACGTTTTGAGGGGGAGTATTGTCTTAAATACTCCATGTAGTCATGTTTTGTTGCCAGCTATTTTAATTCACTGGTCTCTATTCTAATCAATATAAGAAACTTAACATTTTTACATTGACACAAGAGCAGCTATTAACTGTTCAAACACGAACCTTTAATCGTCATAAAATAACCCAACTATCTTCTCAAACCACCATAAAAGGGCGACATTTACATTCTTTAACCCTTTAAGTCCTGACTGATCATCTTTTCCCTACGAAGCGGAAGGTGCCTCAAGCTACCCCTGCTCGGAGATTTACTGCGGCCAGCACCCGGAGTCGGAGCCGGAGTCGGAGGCGGTGGCCAGGTTCCTCCGCTCTCACAAAGACTCCATCCAACTCTACTTCTCCATCCACTCGTACTCCCAGATGCTACTGTTCCCGTACTCCTACACCAGTGAGCAGGCGAGAAACCACGCCGAACTGGTGAGCACCACCAGCATGTTGCTCTCGAATCAGTCTCTCCTGCCCCTTCATCCACTTTTTTATTGGCAAAGCTGATCTCAGGTCAGTGTTACATGGCACCTCCCATCCAAGCACGATTTTGCATACTGGAGGGGAAATGAGACATTGAACTCATAGCAAACAGATATTCAGCCCATTGCTGTAATGAATAGAGAGATTCTGTTTTAATCTTCAATGTGTGTGTGTGTGTGTGTGTGTGTGTGTGCCCTCTATGACAGCTTACACTTGTGCAAGAGGCAGCCTTGAAAATACGACAGTTTTACAGAAATCAGTATCGGTTCGGTTCTGGAGCAGAAACAATATGTAAGTTTGGCCTCATGTACGTTCTGTCACTGAACAGTTCATTGCTGATGTTAAAAATGGAATTGCAATTGTATATCCTATTCAAACGTTTGTTTCTCATGTTTCATAATTGTAAACATCACAATCTCGCTGTAAGCTTTAGTAGTGAGAACACTCCCCTCTTCTGCTGCTTCGCTAAATCACTAAAGCCTTTCACATAACGCAGACGACGGCTACGGGCCGCATCACAGCTGCTCTGTTCTTTAAATTAATAACTGCCTGAAATTACATTCACATACAAAGGAAACATCTCCTGATTTCCACGTACAACATGCACTGCAAATTGCTCACGTTAATCACTGTGTGTGTAGGTTGACATTTCCGCTGTCTGTTCCCTTGAGTGACCTGTATGCCCTCTGTTTGTCAGATCTAGCTCCTGGTGGTTCTGATGACTGGGCCTATAACCTGGGCATCGAATACTCGTTTACGTTCGAGCTCCAGGACCGCGGTCGGTACGGCTTCCTCCTCCCTCCAAACTTCATCCCCAGTGCATGCAATGAAGCACTTCTGGCGGTGAAGACCATTGCTCTGCGTGTCCTTCAGAAGATTCAATGAGTTGCTGATTATGGTTAAACTGACCACACCGATCTTTAAGCATCTCCTGTTTGCGATGTGTGCATTTCGTGTGTGATCTAACATTTCCATAGACCTAAATTTGCCCATAATAATGGTAGTTCTTGTGACACATTTCCTATTTGTATTTGAACTGCGGGGCAAAGAGTCAATGGGAATAATAATAATAATTAAAAAAATTCAACCATTACAAACATTTTTCTACTATTCATTCTCTGTGTGTATGTGTGTGTGTGTACATGTGTTTGAATAAATGTGTATTTCATACATTTTCATGAGACATACTTTTAAGACCGATAAAACAATTAAACATTTTAACGTTTATTTAATTTTAAATAAAAAACAAGATCAAGTAAACACGCCACATAACACCCAGTTTCCCACAATCCTCTTCTTCGCGCTAACTGGGAAGTTAGTAGTTTTTACAGTCTCGCTAGCACCATGAAGGCGGCTTGGGGAGCGCCGTTTAATGAATTGCAAAATTATTGCTTGTAATAAGAAAATCATACCCACAAGTCTATGAAACTGGACGCGGTGCTTAAATAGAATTTTGGGTGAGAGGCTTTTTTAGTTCAGGGATTAGATCGCATTAGGTCATTCAGCAACGCTCGAGCTACTTGGCTAGCTAGGCCGCAAAGATTGAACTGTTAGCTTACACAGCTAGCTAGCTTGAATAGGCATAATTAATAGAGAAAGATGATGGCTTTAACGAAAATTGTGCGAACAAAAACGTCTGAAGCAATAGGTTTATCACAAAACAGCGAATACAAGGCGAAGAGAACTTGTCCTTTGTCTAGTTGACTAAAACCACGTACCTCATTGTTTACAGTTTAGCTCGCTCCTAGCTAGCCAACATAAATTCAGTTCAACAGATTGCCGCAAGATCCAGTTCTCAGATGTAGCGGCTGATTTCAGTATTTTTCATCAGTGTCGACGTGCAGAACTGACCACTGTGTAGTGTAACGTTACCGCGTATTACCGAGGACCGTCAATTGTCCCGTTAATAAGTCACGTGTCTGTTTTTACTTAAAGCCCTGCAGAATGTCCAAGATCAGGCGGAAGGTAACAGTGGAGAATTCGAAGACCATATCTGACAGCAGTAGCACGACCACTCCATCTCGCCGGCCAAGCGTTTTTGAGAGACTCGGACCCAGTACGGGAAGTAATGTTACCGAGGTGGGTCACACCGCACAATACAGGCTCACCCACAAAAATAGCTTAGCACGAGAGGTACTTGGCCACGCTAGTCGCCTTTTGTCCTTGTTTAGATGCTAAATTGCAGAGACCATGACGCCAAATTAACTCCGTTTGTTTTTTGGTTTTTTTTTGTTTTGTTTTGTTTGTTTGTTTCCGTTAGACCCATTGTAGAAATTGGTTAAAGACAGGAAATTGCAGTTACGGCAACACTTGTCGCTACACACATGGAACTCCGTCAAGAGGCAAAGGTTTTTCTGGAACGTTCAGCAGGTGAGGCCCGCTTTTGATAAGTGCGAACCTCGTAATGTTTTTCACTCCATATTAAGTTGTGCTTGTATGTGTGTAGGTCAGCGGAGAGGCCCACCGGGGATCTCCGGGAGAGGATGAAGAATAAGAGACAGGATGAAGGTGCAGACACTCAAAAAAGAGAGCCCGACGAACCGACTTCACCAACAGCCAGAGTAAGGCCATTTATAATTTATTCAATCTATGTGTTGATGTCTTTGCACAGCTCCTAAAGTGTGTGTGTGTGTGTGTGTGTGTGTGTGTGTGTAGCAGAGAGATTCATCCCGAGGTAGACACAGAGAGAAAGAGGACATAAAGATAACTAAGGAGCGAACGCCAGCCAGTGAAGAAGAAGCAGCAGATTGGGAGCCCAATCGTGAAGGTGCAGAACCTCCACCACACCAACCACTACTGAACCTCCACCACACCAACCACTACTGAACCTCCACCACACCAACCACTACTGAACCTCCACCACACCAACCACTAC
>JAOXYF010000014.1:9164472-9178259 GCA_028565775.1 Sternarchorhynchus goeldii | reverse complement strand
TCTCGCTCTCTCTCTCTCTCTCTCTCTCTCTCTCTCTCTCTCTCTCTCTCTCTCTCTCTCTCTCTCTCTCTCTCTCCATATTTCTACATTCAATTAAAGTTGCACGTTCTTTGTTAAAAAGGAAGTGATTAAAGGGAAGGTGATGTGGAATGTGTTCAGTATTGTAGATTAGAACGGTTCTTTGTGTAGGTTGGGTTGGGCCTGTAGATTTCATTCTAGTCTATTTTGTACGGTTTCAGTTATTGATTTTTTTTTTATTTTTTTTTTCCTGGTTTGATGCTTGTAGGAGGAGCCAAACATCCGATGGGCCTCTCGATGGGATTATATTCTGGAGTCCATGCCACACACCAATATTCAGTGGTTTAGGTGAATATTCATGCTCTCACCCTGTGTCTGTTCAAGATGTGTACACACACCCACAATGTGTGTGTTCCTCTCCAGTTCCTGCTTTGTAACTCCTCTCTCTCTCTCTCTCTCTCTCTCTCTCTCTCTCTCTGTGTGTGTTTGTGCTGGGCTGCAGTATCATGAACTCCCTGGTGATCGTCCTCTTTCTGTCTGGCATGGTTGCCATGATCATGTTGCGGACCCTGCACAAAGACATCGCCCGCTACAACCAGATGGACTCCGTGGTAAGAGACGGCCTTCGTCCAGTCGCCTCCTCCCGACGTTCTGAGAGCGTTTCCTCACCACGAGGCTTCTTGGGCTGGACCTTGTGTCCGTGAAGCTTCTGGTTAACCGTATCTATTGTTATGGATCTCTCTTCAGAGTACGCCCTCATCCAGCACGACTGATCCAGCATGTATTACGTTTATTTGTATTGTTCTCTCTCTCTCTCTCACACACACACACACACACACACACACACACACACACACACACACACACACACTCCTGTAAGCTTGTTGATTAGACCCCAGGAAGGTGCAGATTGGTGGTGTGCAGTTTGACCTTCGTTAGAGCACAGTCCTTCTCCACTCATGCTTCCTCAGCATGCCCTCACTCGTGTGTGTGTGTGTGTGTGTGTGTGTCCTTCAGGAAGATGCTCAGGAGGAGTTTGGCTGGAAGCTGGTCCACGGTGACGTGTTCCGTCCTCCCCGTAAAGGCATGCTTCTGTCCGTCTTCCTCGGCTCTGGAACCCAGATCTTTATCATGACCTTCGTCACCCTCTGTGAGTACTGAGCCCCACACACAGACAGCAGTATACTGTGTGTGTGTGTGTGTGTGTGTGTGTGTGTGTGTGTGTGTGTGTGTGTGTGGCTCTGTCACACTTGATTAACTTCACTCACTGAGTTTAATAATGAGTTGATCTGGATCTTTCTCACACACACAACAGGAACTCATTTTTTAACAGGGACTTCTAAGCAAGGACTGTTTACTGTTTTTATTACTCATATTTCCAGGACATGCAGGTTAACGTTCTCATGTTTATACAGGTCAATAACCCTTTTATTACATACTCTCCTCTCTCTCTCTCCCTCTCGCTCGCTCGCTCTCTCTCTCTCTCTCTCTCTCTCTCTCTGTAGTTTTTGCATGTCTGGGTTTCCTGTCCCCTGCTAATCGCGGCGCTCTGATGACGTGTGCGATGGTGTTGTGGGTGTTGCTGGGAACTCCAGCCGGCTACGTCGCCGCCCGCTTCTACAAGTGTGAGTACAGCACCGGGGTCGTGACCCCTCACCTCTAACCCTCCTTCCTCTGCTGCTGTTCAGACCGTCTACAGATCGTTAGGCTTAATCACTGTCAGAATGAACCTCTTCTTTCTTCCTCACACACACACACACACACACACCACTCTGTGTGTGTGTTGTTCAGTGGCCTGTGAGATTGGAAGTCTGTGAACGCTGCAGCTCCTCTCTGATCTCTCTGGGGTTTTTTTTTGGGGGGGGGGGGGGGTTTCCCCTCCCTTTCTACCTCACTATTAGTCATTCCTCTTGGACTCTCTCCAGGTTTAAGTCATCAAGCAGGAGAGTGTCAACACCGATGTCTTGTAACAGTTTCACCCAGTACTGGATGCTTCCATGCACCTGTACACCCTTAGGCACACGAGTGTGTTTTGTTGTTTTGTATTTTTGCATGCAGCACTGTAACAAAAGCTTGTGTGTTTCGGGTGGATTCTGTTTGCACAGCTTTTGGAGGGGAGAAGTGGAAGACCAATGTTCTTCTAACTGCGTTTCTCTGTCCTGGGTAAGTACGTTCTTCCTCAAGAGAAGCTATCACCAATCCTGTCGTTCTAGGATTAAGATCTAGACCTTTGTCATTCTACATGTACAGTACTAAATGTTTTCTGCACATACGTCATGTTGGTCTGTTGATTCTAGGGTGGTGTTTGCTGATTTCTTCCTGATGAATCTGATCCTGTGGGGTGAGGGTTCATCGGCAGCCATGCCCTTTGGCACGCTGGTGGCCATCTTGGCTCTCTGGTTCTGCATCTCTGTCCCTCTGACCTTCATTGGTGCCTACTTTGGCTTCAAGAAGCCTGTGAGTTACACACACGTTCTAACGGGACTGATCACTTTCTGATCTCCGTGGTAACCCTCAGCAACCCTAATCTCCATGGTTTCAACCTGGCCCAGGGCATCGAGCACCCGGTGCGCACCAATCAGATCCCTCGGCAGATACCGGAGCAGTCCTTCTACACGAAACCCCTCCCCGGCATCGTGATGGGCGGGATCCTGCCGTTCGGCTGCATCTTCATCCAGCTCTTCTTCATTCTCAACAGCATCTGGTGAGTCTTGCCCCGTTACTATGGAGATCGGAGGACTTGAAGTAAGGCAGGACAGATTTTGAAAGGCAAGACTCATGGGTGTGTCTGTGGGTCCTGTCCACAGGTCCCATCAGATGTACTACATGTTCGGCTTCCTCTTCCTGGTCTTCATCATCTTGGTGATCACCTGTTCCGAGGCCACCATCCTGCTCTGCTACTTCCACCTGTGTGCTGAGGTTGGTGCTTACTGACTCCATCACTGTTAAGAAACAATGTCGTGGTGGTGGTGGTGGTGGTGGTGATGATAGTGACTTTGTTTCAACAGGACTATCACTGGCCGTGGCGGTCCTTCCTCACCAGTGGGTTCACGGCGGCGTACTTCCTGGTCTACGCCGTTCACTACTTCTTCTCCAAGCTGCAGATCACAGGCCTGGCGAGCACAATCCTCTACTTCGGCTACACCATGATCATGGCCCTTATCTTCTTCCTCTTCACAGGTACGTGGCCGTTTTGAAATGTCTGTTCGATAAGGATTGTCGTAATGTCCCCTCACACACACCGTCAGGCCATCAGCTTTGGCTTTTTGCAAATTTCTACCTTTTAAAGATTTTGATGGGTGTAAAGACAATATATCATTAATATCACTTTATAATATCAATATATCAATATAATATCAAGGTGGATAAAGCAGGTTTGCAGTTAAATGTTTTCATTAGTCTGTTTGCAAATAAACTGTTGTAAGGTTTCTTTAATGAACCCCTTGGTTACCCTCAGGATGCTCTTCAAACTGGCAGCATCATCAGATTATACTTCATGATAAATTTGGATATTGATCAATATTGGGGCAGGGGGAATACATCATGTTCGTCTTTTTGAAGTATGGATGCCCAGAATGTGTGTCTGGCATCCAGAGAGCACAGTGCTGTTCCTGTCAGGAGGGACTAGAGTCGTGCTGGAGCAGGAGCCTCTGAGCACAACAGCTGTGACCCCCGTCTCTCTCTGCCCGTCTCTCTCTGCCCGACAGAAATGTTTCCCTGACCGTGTTTATATAAAGGTATTTTATTTTATAAGGCTTGAAATGTGAATCTTTGTGAATGTCTCACCCCACAGGAACAATTGGATTCTTCGCCTGTTTCTGGTTTGTTACGAAAATCTACAGCGTGGTGAAGGTGGACTGACGAGAACCAATCACACCGTACCCTTTATCCGACTGCCCCAGGACACCACTCAAAATAAATTCCACAAGTCTTTAGCTTCCTCTGGAGATTATGGGTGTATTTAAAGAGAAAATTCTGTGTTGGTTCACACAGGCTCAACAAACAGCTCTCGGACCGCAACAGACCTGCAGCCGCCACATCCTTAATGATTCACAAATTCAAAATTTCCAATTGATATTTGTAAATATAATTTTCTTTTTGGCTAATGTTGATGCCCCTCTACAGTAGGTAGCAGACATGATACTGAACTGTTGCGGTATTGGTATGATTTTTGTAAATATCCTCCCCACTTCAATGCAAATGTCCAAAAATCTTTATGGATTTTTTTTTTTAACAGAGTTTTTCTTGTTTCAGTAATTTTGTTTGTAACCAGCATTTATTTTTTTTTTTAAACCCCCCCCCCCCCCTCCTCCCCACTGCGTCACTGTTCATTTGCACCTCGACACTCTGTTTGCGTCTCTGCCTCACGATTTACAGGAGCCGGAGAGGTGAGGAGCATTTCACTCTACACGCCATCATGATTCAAACCTAGCGCAGTTCAACCCAGCCTCCGCTAGCATTCAACTCCTAGCAAAACTTTCTTTAGAGAAGGTTGGAATGTTTTTGGGGGTGTTTTTTTGTTTTTTTTAAAAGAGCCCTGGGTAAATGTGTTAAAATATATATGATCTAGAATCAGGTTTTGTCTTTTTGTATCCTATTGAATACAGTTAATTATTCATTCAAGAGCTGATTCTAAGTCAGCACTCTGAGGCGCTTTGTACATATAGATCTAGGTTTTCTGTAGTCTTAATACTCATTATAGCGGGCAGGGGAGGGAGGTGAGAACGCATCTGTACGTAAAAGTACTTGGATAGATTTTTCTTTGTGTGTGGAAATTTTTTTGTTTTGTTTGGTTGTGTTTTTTTTTTTGGGTGGGCATGTACATATGCAGACAATGTAAACTTACATGCATAAGTTATGGTTTAATTTACGATTACCTAGTATTTTTGCTTTCCTTACCAATATAAAATAATGAGTGCAAGGGGGGATGAATGTTCGAAATAAAGTATTTCCCTGTTCAAAATAAACTTGTGGTTTTTTTAAAAAAAAATACTTCATCAAAATATGAAAACATTCAGGATGCTATCCATCCTTGATGTTTTTCTGTGATTCTGGTCATCTCAAGACTGGAGCTGTAACTGCAGGACAGTGAGGTTTCAGGACTGGAGTTGTAACTTGCTATAGGCTGTAGAAATGGCTCCGAAGACCTGCTATTCTGTGATGTTTTTAACACATCACTTCCCTCTGAGCAAAGGTTTGCCTTTCCCAGATTTCGCGTTAATATTTTGGTGAGAGATTTGCCATCATCCAAGCTTGGATGGCCAGGAAAAGGCCTCAGATAACCCATAATTCGCTGTACTGTCAAGTTTCCAATTGAGATGTTTTTTTAGGATCAACAATGTTACGATATCGCCAGTAGATGGCGCCATTTTCTCACTTCTGTAATCCAGTGACTGCTGTTCAGGTTTATTCCTGCCCATGCGGTTTATCCACATCAACAAACGCAGCACCTTTATTTATAAGGTGCGTTATATATATTTTTTTGACCACCAGTAGACACATCCTTGAGTTTCCTATGTGCTTAGTACACATAGTTAAAGCCTGACTGCATTTTTATGCTTTATGAATTTAGTTTTTACAATGTAGTAGTTGAAGTAGTTTTTTGTTTTTCTGAGATGGTGATGGATAATATTGAATGTAGTGTTCTCACTTTCATCTTTTTGAGCGTTCTTTTAGCACTCAATATGGGGGGGGGGTGGATTAGAGGAGAAGCTGCTCTCTCTGTTTATTTCGAATGGGCGTATTGAACATGGGGTTTGGTCTCCAGCTGATCCTGCAGAGCAAGAACCCATCTTTCCTTTAAACACTTCCACTGTGACTCACTGCTGTGACACCATATCTTTGGAACGTCCCCCGTGTGTGTGTGTGTGTGTCCCTTGTTTGTTTATACCTTCCAGATGGCAACTTCAGTCAGTCTTTTGTGTTTTGTTTTTTAAAGAGTATAAAAAATGTTTTACAACTTCCTTTAAATAGGTCTGCCTGTATTCTACACCCCCATCAGACAACATTAGAGCAGTGTTTGAAAGCCCAGTGTGGCTCTGCTGTGTTTTCAGTGTTGTTGTTAAACAACAAATGGCATGTAAATATAGAACAGACACACAACAAACTCTTAGTCGTGCATTAATGCTGCATACATTGTGCAACGAATACGGACCGTGTTCTTTTGTTCACTCGCCTATTGCTCTTCTCATAGATATTTATGTGTATGGCTTTAATTGGTCGTAAGAAGCTCGAAACCCTTCAGTGGGGCTGTTGTCACGATTGTGTATTAAAAATGTCACGTTAGGAGTGCCTTCACATCTCAAAAAGTGAACTTACTTCAATAATTTAATACCAAAAGTTAAACTTGGTGTATTATATAGATTCATTACTGCATCAGTGCGGCGTGGCATGGAGTCGATCGGCCTGCTGAGGTGTTACGGAAGCCCAGGTTGCTTTGATAGGTTCCTTCAGCCCGTCTGCATTGTTGGGTCTGGTGCCTCTCATCTTCCTCTTGAAGCCCATATATTCTCTATGGGGTTTAGGTCAGGAGAGTTTGCTGGCCTATCAAGCACAGCAATACTGTGGTAATTAAACCAGGCATTGGTACCTTTGACAGTGTGGACTGGTGCCAAGTCCTGCTGGAAAATGAAATTTCCATCTCCAAAAAAGCTTGTTAGCAGAGGGAAGAATGAAGTGCTCTAAAATTTCCTGGTAGACAGCTGCGCTGATTTTGGGCTTGATATAACACAGTGGACCTACTCCAGCAGATGACATGGCTCCTCAAACCATCACTGACTGTGGAAACTTCACACTAGATCTCAAGCAGTTTGGATTGTGTGACTTCACTCTTCCTCCAGACTCTGGGACCTTGATTTCCAAATGAAATGCAAAATTTACTTTCATCTGAAAACAACACCTTGGACCACTGAGCAACAGTCCGGTTCTTTTTCTCCTTGGCCCAGGTAAAACGCTTTCTGCCGTGGTCTCTTGGTCATGAGTGGCTTGACACAAGGAATGCGACAGTTGTAGCCCATGTCCTGGATACGTCTGTGTGTGGTGGCTCTTGAAGCACTCCAGCAGCAGTCCACTCCTTGTGAATCTCCCCCAAATTTTGGAATGGACTTTTCTTGACAATCCTTTGAAGGCTGCGGTTAATCCCGGGTGCTTGTGCACCTTTTTCTATCACACTTTTTCCTTGCACTCAAACTTACATTAATATGCTTGGATACAGTACTCTGTGAACAGCAGCTTCTTTAGCAATGGTCTTTGGAGGATTTTCCTACTTGTGGAGTGTGTCAACGACTGCCTTCTGGACATCTGTCAAGTCACCAGTCTTCCCCTTGATTGTATAGCCCATTGAACCAGACTGAAGTGATCATTTTAAACCTTTAGGTTTAAGCCTTTGCAGGTGTTTTGAGTTAATTATTCTAATTTTCTGAGATAGTGACTTTTGGGTTTTCATTGGCTGTAAGCCATAATCATCAATATTAACAGAAATAAACACTTGAAATAAATCACACTGTTTGTAATGAAATTATATATATATATGTATGCATATATATATATATATATATATATATGCATTTCACTTTTTGTACTGAATTACTGATATTCTAATTTATTCAGATCTGTATAAGCAGGTCCATAGCTTACCAAGAAGCACCTGCCCATTTACCAATAAGGTGAATGGAAAACTCCCATCATGCTTTGAGTGTGTTTTATTTTTACCTGCTTACCACTTGAGAGTCTAAACAATCAGCTAGAACATAATTGCCAGCTCTCCTCTAGATGGTGCGGCATTTAAAGTTTGTGGCTCGGATTTTCCCCATATCATTTATGCTACCCTTTCTCAACCCCCCCCCTTCAACACCCACACATCCATCCCCATTCACCCAGTTACCGTTCCCTAGGAGAGACATATGGGCCTTGAGCCTGATCAGGGATGAGCTGTCTCTTCCTTAACAACATTTTTAAGTAGCTGATAAAAACCCCAGTTCCTGGATCAGTGATGGGGGTTTTATATCAGCACGAGTTGCTGTGGAAACTGATTTTGGACCAGTGCGTTTTATCAGCCAGCATTCTTAAAGCTGTCCACGTGCAGGCACATCGCCCCCTGCTGGATTGGCATGTACCCAGGAAGTGCAACTGAGAAATCACTGGGCAGTTTTGCTAATCCTGCCTAGACGCTGTTAGGAACTCTGAGTCATGAAGCTGACCGTAACTATGTTAGCTCAGAAACCTTTTACACCCTGCAGTCTCTTCCTTTACTCTGATCCAGGACCAGCTTGCCGTACCCACATCTTAAAGGTTACAAAATGAAGGAAAATTGCTCAAGTGACCACAGATCAGTGAAATCAGGTGTCATTCGGGAGTGAACACGCACACACACATTCTGCTCACAAATCTGTACTGTGTTACATTCAGTTTAGGAGAGACTGAAGCAGGAAAACAGCTTTCTTTGTCCATTTAATTTGACCAAGGAATATTGGTTGCTTTGACTGAAGGCTCTGCAAACACACGGAGGTAGATGGTTGTGCATGAAGCCCTGTCCCAAGAGTAAACCGGGACTCATGACGTCTTAGAATTATTTCATTTTTCACTTTCATGTGGTCTTCCCCCCTCCTGTTTCTCTCTCTCTCTCTCACTCACACTCTCTCTCAAAATCCCAGGTTTTTTGTCCCATGTAAGATACTTCTACTCTCCTTCACACAGCCCCCACTAACTTAATCAAATACTCCACTCAACCATGACTCTCAGCAAGTGTGTGTGTGTGTGTGTGTGTGTGTTGTAACCCTTCTCTCTCAGGGTGTGTATGAAAAGGAAAAAAAAAGGTCCTTCATGACTCAGTAGATGCATCATGCTTTAGTATATTACCCAGGCCTGCCATCTTGTGCGATCTAGTAGTTCTGCTATCATGCTGATCTTCTGGAGCTGAGAAAGAGAGAATGAACTTTGTGAAATAGCAGAGTGGTGTGTGGAGACTGCACTCACCATGGTAAATGCTCTTATCCTCCCCTCTCTCTCTCTCTCTCTCTCTCTCTCTCTCTCTCTCTCTCTCACTCACTCTCTTTGTCTCTCCTCCACCCACGATAACCACTCACTCCCCCTCCATCCTGGGCCCTTCTGGAGCTTTTGTCCTCCACCATTCCCCAGGGCATCTCCGCCTCTCTCCTTCATGCCCCATGCTGTCCATCTCTCTTCCTCTCTCTCTATCTCTCCTTTTCTTTCTCTCTAACTCCTCCTCTCTCTCTCTCCTTCCCTCTCTTTCTCTCCATTCCTCTTTCTTCCTCTCTCCATCACTGTTTCTTCCTCTTGTATTTTTCCACTCTCTTCCTGTCTCTCTCAGTCTCCTTTTGCCTGAGAGGTGGTGGAGGTGGTGGAGGAGGTGGAGGAGGTGGTGGTGGGGCAAATCTCTGCCACTGTGTCTCTGGGGGCATTTTGGTCAGATTCCCCCTTGCAGGAGGTCCTTTTGTCTCCTCTCTCGCGGGTCACAATGGGCCTGGGGAACGCTGTCCGATCTGTGTCCGACCACGGCCTGTTCCTCAGTGCCCCCGTGTCCATAACGGATCAGCCAATCTGCTTGTTTAGTTTGCCAAGAATCAATAATAAAAAAAATTTAAAAAAAAGCAAAGACCCTTGAAAAGTGGCCCCTCATGGCCCTTGGGCCCCTCCCAACACTTGTTTGCCCCTCCCTCAGCTTGCCCCTTTCTTTTCTCCTTCTTTCTTTCTCATCCTCGTTCTTTCTCTCTCTCAATAGGAAAGGATGAGTGACGGTTATATACTGATAGAGGAGGATGTGTTGGTCAATGGTGACGGAGTCAGATGTGGTGCATCTGTTGGTCCCAGGTCAGTATGTCAACACAAACACAGAGAGGCTTATCGTAAAGAGTGTATTAGTGACCAAATTATTCCCAATTCTGCCACTCAAAGGCTGTAGGGAAAATCAACAGGTTTTGTGTTGCATAAACAATCCTTTAAGTTTTACAAAAATCGAAAGACTTTGATCATTCAATGTCTCGTTTACAAACAGTACTAGTGTGTTGCTATTTTTAGTGTGTAGCATTTTAAACAATTAACACACTTAAAGAATAGGGACCAGGACTGGTAACAAACATGCTGTAGTTGATAGAAGTTCTCCTTAAGAGGGATTAAACTGGACTAAGACTCCTGAAGTTAATTAATCTGGTTTAATCCCATCTCTAGCACTTCAGTGCTATAATCCATCCTAATGATCTCTCTTAGAGAAGAGTGGGAGGAGGACGTTTTAAACTCCCCCACTAAAGTTTTTTTTTTTTTTCTTTTTCAGTGACTTATGGGTTTGTTATATTCAACATATAAGGGTTTCATGCCAATGCAGATCAAACTTTTGGGAGTAAGACTGCTGATCTGAGATCAGACCATCACCCAAAACACACATTGTATAATTATTATCGCTTGGCTCATTTTTCTGACTGCATCAGGTCTGCATCCACAACCCTAACAACCCTTCATGATATGGCAAAGCTAACCACAACAGGATTTTCACGCTAAACCCTTTGAGTCTGCCACATTGATAAGAGTGTAACTCTCTTTCCGCTTCAACGGCAGCGAGCGATGAGCATGTTTACAGTCTGCTGTTCCTCACTCCCAGGCTCTGTGCTGATGGTCACATCTTTGTCTGCCGTGGACAACACCAGCACGGGTGGAGGAGCTACGCCTTTAACGAGGTGGTGCGCGGGGCTGGGGTTGACTCTGTGGGCTGGTGGGGAGCATGGCTGATGGGATTTAGTGGCATTGTGGAGGATGCCGGCTCCTTCTCTCACCACAAAAGGAACAAAGGCTCAAGAGACCATGGAGGACTTCATTTAAACCCTCTTAGGAGCTGTATGGTACACATGTGTGTGTACACACACACACACACACACACACACACACACTTTACTGGGCCTCTCTGAACTTTGTGTGTCATGAACCTTACTGTCTGTACTGTTTTGGAAATCCCTCTGATAGAGAATTTTGTTTTGCTCACTACTTCATCAGGGGTATTATCCACATTGATAAGCTGTCACGTCCATCAACTTGCTTTTGACTTAAATGGTGTGCAAACATCTTCATCAGTGCTTGGCACTTCCCAGCACTTCATTAAGCTCTCACAGCCCCTGTGAGACTTACAGACAGTCTTTCCAAGTTCTCACACATCACAGTCCTGCTGTGGGTCCTTGATCGACTTCCTGGAGTCGCCCACCTCAGGTTTAAAAACAGTCTCACTAGTTCCTTGCTGTCTTTGAATGTAAACTGAAGACCTACCTCTTCAAAATACCCTGGAGCTCTTTTATTCTCCCCTATTCTGTTCTATTCTAGCTTTATTGCTGTGATGCTTTGCACGGAGCTAATGTTAGAGAATGCTCTTTAATGCAAACACGTCTTAAAGAAAACAGTTAAACAATGTGAGCATGATTATGGACTTCCTCCCTGGGGTGAAACTTTGATCTATAACAATATGAACAGTACACACACACACACACATGCACGCATCCTTGATTCTAACACTCATTATGGTAGAACATCAAAACTGGCTAGACCTCAAAGAGTGTTTACACACCACTGTGTACACACCGGACTCCCCGCCTGTACATACCAGATGGATTTCAGCTAGTGCGATGATGAAGACGAAGATGACGAAGATGATGAACAGTGCACATGCCATTGTCCTCATACTCCTCTTATGTAATTAGATGTTTACATTTTGATTCTACTTTTCCCAGTCAGGATTAATACTGACTGGCAGGAAAGTATTTGGAGGTACAGTGTTCATTGCCAGGTTACTGTGTACCTCTACTTACTGAAGTTTTTGGGATCGGTTCCAGGTTTACTCAGAATCAAAACTGTTGCAGCTTAGCCGCGGTGCAGGATTCTGGTCTCCTCCCTGCTCACATCAATGTACAGCCACCAGTAGCAGATTTCAGTGTACAGCTGACTGTGACGACAGTCACAATCAGTTCTTCTTCTTACTCTGCATAAACCGAGCGTATGCTATGCTATGGTATATATCCTAGCAGTTGTTAACTGAGAGGGTGATGCACTGATGTTCATTTAGCGTGCAATGGAGTCGTTACTGAGCACTAATGGAGGGTTGCAGTGTGATAATGGTGCTCTACACACTGGGAAACCCCGCTGTCTCTCACTGTCTCCCATCACCTGTGAGCCGGAGGCGCCTGGTGAATGAGACTCTGCTCTTCTGTGAACCGCCCCAGGCCGCGTGTCGTCCATCTTGGTAAACCGTGTCTCTACAGCCATTGTTCTCTGACCTTTGACCTTCACGGACCCTTCTGCAGTCCGGTTGTCGGCGCTGACCTCCCCCCTGAGGGCACAAGGCAACAAGTGACCGAACTACGGAGGTGGGATTTCTTTCAGTCCGGATTAATTCTGAAATGAAAACTTCACTCAAACATGTGCTAGCACTGCAAGAATGAGCAAAAGCTGCATGTCAGGGAAAAGACGCTGACTGTTTCCTTTTGTACTAGCACTGATGCTAATGCTATTTCTGATGTCATAACAAAAAAAAATGTATATGAGTTGTTTTCCATTGCAAATGACTATGATCATGTTTTAGAGTACTGTGACATCACTGTACTGTTAAAACGTCAATGTTTACTGCTAGGCACATTTTAGACATGTGTGACATGTTAATAGGTATTATTCTATAAATAAATTAATACTAAAATATAATGCAAATATTTCAGTATTTCACAAGTAAAGACTAGTACTATTATATTAACTAGTATACTTAACTAGTATATTTAACTAGTATATTTAGTTAATGCATTCTACTAAATAATTACAAAATGAATAATGAATAGAAAATTCAAATGAAGACTTCTTTATTGGGTCACTTAAACATGCGCCAAAGCTCTTTTACTATATTCGCTCTAGCCAGGGCTTTTATCTGGATTTTGCCTGTATTCTTGACACTTCGCTATCTATGTTATCTATCTATGTAAATGTAAATCCTAAAATCATCTAACCTCCTCCAAACCCTTCATCTCTGTGAAAGTCGACTACTTTATCATGAAATTTGGATTAGGACACATCTTAAGAGGAACTTTTCTCTGTCCTCTGGAGAACAATGAACGAGCAGCGTTATGCCCGAGGAACTCGTAAAGGCCGCAGGGAGAAGCACTGCCTACTCAGCGTGGCCCGCCTCTCACTCCCCTCTGCTAGCCCCTCCCACCCCTCAGTCAGCCCCTCCCACCCCTTGCATAGCCCCTCCTTCCGTCTTGCTGGGCTTGATGGATGCGGCCTCTTGGTTTAGCTGGTGTGTGAGTTATTTGGATGTAATGAGAATTACTCATTAAGCCACATCAGTGAGTCACAGAACAAATATGAATCATGAATAACAACTGGCATACTTATGTTTTAAAGATTTCATTGTAATAACCATGCAAAACAAAACAAAATCTGCATATTTATTATGCCAGTTTAGAAATAACTCAATATGGTCCAGACAATGGAACAACATATTGTGACAATATTTTTCTTATTCTAAAACTTGCTCTCATAAGTCATCGCCATTCCAGAATCCAGAAAACATCACCTGCTCTTCAGAAAAAAGCACTTCAAAGAACCAGTGGTGACAGGAGAAGCCATAGCAACCGATATCAACATCAGTGGGATTGTTTCTTGCTTCCAGGCTGAACTGAAATAATTCCCCCAAATTCTTCTCTATCCCTGCTGTGCACCTCCCTCAGCCCCCACTCCACCACCACCTCCCTCCACCCCACACCACCCCCACCACCCGCAGCCCCCAC
>JAOXYF010000014.1:9129464-9145953 GCA_028565775.1 Sternarchorhynchus goeldii | reverse complement strand
CCCCCCCCCCCCCCCCCCTATGGTGTTTTTACAATAATTAGCCCAGGTTAGGAGAAGGCTCTCTGCAGCCCATTTTAAGCTAATGGCTTTCCATTAACGACTGAGTGCAGGAGGCTTCACGCCCTTGGCTTTGTGTGTGTGTGGGTGTGGGTGTGGGTTGAGAGACAGTCAGGCAGTGCTACTCCTCATTCATCCAGTCTCTATCATTGTAGAGGGATAGGTTCTGCTCTTGATCTAATTGAATTAGGTTTTGTTGTGTCAGAGCCACTCACCTCTTTGACTGAAGTACACCCCCCCCCCTCATACAAACAATATGGGATTTCTGGCTGCCATCTAGAGGCAAAGAGGAGAACTGCAGGAGGGGTCTGGTTATAGAGTTGTGCTCTACTTCTGCTTGTAGTCAGCAGATGGCTGCAAAGGTGATTGGTTCAAGGTCTTTACTGCTATTCCCAACTTTTTAACTGGTTCAATGTTTCCCCTGTGTTCAGTTTAAGGTGTGTGTGTATTTAACGTGTCCCCTGTGTTCAGTTTAAGGTGCGTGTGTATTTAACGTGTCCCCTGTGTTCAGTTTAAGGTGCGTGTGCTGAGCCTGCTGGCTGCGTCCCTCAGCAAGCACATGCCAGAGAAGCTTCCAGAAGACACCAGCAGTATCCTGCGGTCGCCCATGCCTGGCACTGTGGTGGGCGTGGCCGTCAAACCCGGAGACACGGTAGCACACGGCAACATGAGCCCCGCCCACAGCACAGCAACAAAACATCATTTCATGACTCATTACAGCTTTCATAATGCAGACCTACACGCTCGAATGTTTCCCCTCTGTCCAGATTACACTACTGAACTGACTTCCTTAGCAACACGCAGAGCATCTGATTACACTACTGAAACGTCTTTCTTAGCAAAACTCTCTCACACACACACACACACACACTACTGAAGTCTATCTTAGCAACACAGCATCTGATTACACTACTGAAAAGTCTTTCTTAGCAAAAGATCTCACACACACACACACTACTGAAGTCTTTCTTGGCACCACACACCACATCCGATTACACTACTGAAAAATCTTTCTTAGAAACTGGCGCTGCATCTGATTACACTACTGAACCATCTTCCTTAGCAACACGGAGAGCTCAACACTAAGATCAGACCTTGGCTTTCGAGGGCAACTGCCTGTAGACTGTTGGCACTAGATGAAATATTAATTAGTCAGTAAAATATTAATTGGATTCCGTAGTTGGTGCTATTTAATAAAGCTCGATAGTAGCTTAGCTCCTGTAGTGCTACGTCTCTCTTCTTGGAGATGCCAAGGCTCAAACTCGCCCATGGAAGCAGTAGAACTGTAGAGATGTTTAGTTCGTTTAGTTCGTTTAGTTCGTTTAGTTTGTTTAGTGTTTTTAGTGTGTTTAGTGTGTTTTAGTGTGTTTAGTGTGTTTAGTGTGTTTAGTGTGTTTTAGTGTGTTTTAGTGTCACTGACTGGCTGTGTATTTAGCGACAGCAGCTTTTATGGTTGGTTTTGTGTACATGTTTGTTTGATACACAGTTATACATATATAATATATGCCCTGAAAAAGGGTGTGTGTGTGTGTGTGTGTGTGTGTGTGTGTGTGTGTGTGTGTGTGTGTGTGTGTGTGTGTGTGTGTGTGTGTGAGGAAGAAAGGGCCTTTATGCAATTTGTGTATGTGAGGTAGCCAAGTGGCTCTCAGGGAACAGTCACTCACACAGGAATCATGTGGAATATATACTGGTCTCAGAGTGACCGTCTCCCCTTAATACATTACAGTCAGCTCTGCTCTCTTCCAGTAATGCTGTCCTCTCCCTTATGTATCTCACACACACACACACACACACACACACACACACACACACACACAGCAGTTAAGAGCTGTCCTGCAGATTACTCTCACCCATACGCCATAACCTTCCTGAACTTCACGTGTACATACACCCGCACACGTGGACATACACCCACACCCGCACACGTGTACATACACCCACACGCACCCGCACACGTGTACATACACACACACGCACACGTGTACATACACCCACACCCACACGCACACGTGTACATACACACACACGCACACGTGTACATACACACGCACACGTGTACACACACCCACACGCACACGTGTACATACACCCACACACACATGCACACGTGTACATACACCCACACACACACGCACACGTGTACATACACCCACACACACACACACACACGTGTACATACACCCACACACACACGTGTACATACACCCACACACACGCGTGTACATACACCTACACAACTGTTCCTGCTCAACCGATCAATATACTTCAACAATAATTGACAATACTATCAATATACTGAAAGTACTAAGATAAGAATGTTTGTAGCAGTATAAATTAGTGAAGTATACACTACGTGTAACACGTTTGCAAAGATAATGCATTCATGACAGGCACACGTGCGTATACACACACACACACACACTCATATTCTCTGACAGCGTAAGTACACCAACGTAAGACAGCGTGAGTACACCAGAGTAGACCATTCATCCTTATTGTTCAGGGCAGGGTGGGATGAGGAGGAAAGGGTAACGCCCACCTTTATCTGATTGATCAGGGAAGTGTGACACGTTTATGTGATTAAGGAAGGAAGTGTAACGCTCCTGTTTATCCTGTCAGTTAAAGAGAGAAGTGTCACACTCATGGTTATGCAACCCTTACTCCACCCTTGCTCCACCCTTACTCCACACAGGCGCTCGGTGGAGTTCAAGTAGAGGCAGTACTACTTAAGAGTGGATTTCACATACTGTCTGTGTGTGATGTGCCTGTAGAACCTTTATGTTCATGTGTGTGTGTTTGTGTGTGTGTGCACAGGTGGCAGCAGGACAGGAGATCTGTGTGATTGAAGCAATGAAGATGCAGAACAGCATGACTGCAGCAAAAACTGCCAAGGTGAGAGCACACACACACACACACACACACAGAACATAACACTCCTCTACCAATCCTCTCCCATAATCACTGAGATATTAAGAATGTTCTGTAGAGCCTTCTAGAGTTCACTACCTTGGAGGGAGGGAAGGAGGGAAGGGGAGAAAGAGAGAGAGAGAGAGAGAGAGAGAGAGAGAACAAAGGAGAGGACAGGGAGAGAAAACAAAAGACCCATGTTGGTATTGTACGTGCTTGTGCTTTGGCAGGTGCTCAGAATGGTGCTGATTAATCTCAGACATACCCAGAACCTCCAGCTCAAACTGTGTTCAGAAATGGGTTTGTGCAGCTTTTCCTCATTCTGCCTGCATCACGTGTAGTGAGATCGTGAGCTCTGAGGGTACATTAGCATCAGCACTATAAGAGCTTGATGCATGAATATCGCATAAACCTTAGTCAGTCTTTGATCAGATATCACTGTAACACCTCTGTGTTTGTGTTTGTGTGTGTGTGTGTGTGTGTGTGTGTGTGTGTGATTTATTACCCCCTCAGGTTAAGAGTGTACATTGTAAAGCCGGAGAAACAGTTGGAGAGGGAGATCTTTTGGTGGAGCTGGAATAAACACACACACACACACACAACTGTCTTCTTTCTGGATGGATCTTCACCCCATGGAAACGAAACGTCAGCAGCGTGGATGGAACAGTCTTTTTGTGTTTTTGTTTAGCCGTCCTCTGCTTCTCTCGGTGTAGTCATGGGAAGCACATCGAAAAGCAAGAGCTTCCTGGGCTTCCATCCGTCCCAGTCAGAAAGACGGCACACATTCACCCCGGCCTTTACCACCCGAGGCACATCGCCACTGGCACCTCGCTGAAAAGCAGACCACTCTAAAAGCTATTTACTTCTTTGGAAGCCACTGGTTAAGTTCACTCCTTATGTTTTGTGCATTCTACAGAAATCACACTAATGAACGTGCATTTAAACATGGAATCATTTTTTTTTTACCTATTATTGGTTTAAAATGGACTTCATTTGTGAGAAGCACAGGGGGTCTATATGCTCTTTTATTTCTATATTAAAAAGGTGTTGGTATGTAATGACGGTTCGCTGGGTTTCCCACAACCCTGTCGGCAGTGTAGTGTCTTTGACAATGTGAATGAAGCAGATGGACAAGACCTTCCACAGAGCTGAGGAGAAGGAGGAGGTATCGTGGTGGAGCTGGTGACTGGAGCCTCCTTCAAACTTGTCTATCCTCTCAGCACTCACAACTCACCCTGGAACGTCCTGGCTGTAAATGCTTTTAAAAAATGATTTTTGTAAAAAAAATAAAAACGTGACTCATGGGAAAGAAGTCCATTGTTTTTAGTGGATAATATTATGAATAATATTCATAATCCTTTATGACTTCACAGAGAGCTTTGATAGCCAATCAGTGAAAGTGGAATATGTGAGTACTTGATTGATTGGCTTAGATTGAACAAGCAGTAGATCGTTGAGTGGAACCAATGATGTCATTGCTTCCTGAATCATCAATCACACTCTCCCTCCCTGAGAGAAATGACGAGTCGTCCTCTATATTGCATTCATTTTTTTTTTAATGTAGCAATGTTTTTTTTTCCAGACATATTTTAACAAATGTAAACAAAATAAGTCAATCGAGATCACTGGATTCTGCCTCTTCTGTGGGGTAGTTTCACTGTGCTGGGATGACTACCGGTTCACTCTCAGTCGTCTGAGATTCCTGGTCGTTAAGGACTGCCGGCCGTTACAGTGTTACCGACCCTTTCAAAAGCGGCCTGGTGGGTTTCGGTGTAAACTTAATTTTAGATTTCCAGGTCCGACTGGTGGTTTGGTTTCCTTGTACCACACCTGATAAGTGTAAAATTGTGTGTGTGTGTGTAAGAGAGAGATAGAGATAGAGATAGACAGATAGACAGATATGGAGGCCCTCTCTTCTACTAAACGCCGTCTTCTCTCACTGTTCTTGCTCTGTGTACGTGCACTGGACCTGCATTACCATACTTGGTTTGTGCTTGAAAAGACTCGTCACTTCCTGTGACCTTGTACTTGAGCCCAGCCTCAGTGAGCTGCCCTCACCCCACAAGCTTCAGTCTGAGCTTGACCTTTCAACCCCTCCTTTGTTCCCTTTCACCGTGAAACGTTGTAGTCCCACAGCCGCGCTTTAACGGCTGGCCAAGACCGAACCGCCTCCCTCGTTTTCCGCACCGTCTCGCAGAAAGAAAAAAAAAGTCTATTTCTTCTTTTATGTTCTCACCTTCGTCACCTCGGTCGCTAGGACACTCGTCACCTCGGTCGCTAGGTCCACGCTGTCGCCATCCGCTGCAGGTTACAGCCGTGAAAAACTCGCTGCCGCTCCCCCTTGCGGGCCGCCGTGTGGCTGAGCTGCGGTTCCGGCCAGGCCCCGTGCGGAGCCTCAGACCGTAGTGACTCTCATGACCAGCTCTCGGTTGCCGTTGCTGGGCTGGCTGCCGACGGTGGCCGGAGGAGCCGAGGCGGAGGTGGGCGGAGCGACGGCGGAGGAGGGGCGGGGCTCCTGCGAGCGCAGGTGCTGGCTGAGCAGCTGCAGCAGGTTGTACGCGCAGTGATGGTCCATCGGAGGCGGGGCCATGAGAGGCGGGGCCAGCCCGTTCCCCGCCTCCGGCGCTTCCTCCGGCGTCGTCTCGGCTGCTGGTGGCACAGCCGTGGCGGGAGTCATGGCAGCCGCCATGAGAGAGGAGGTGGAGGGGGAGGGGCCTGCGGCGATGGGCGGGGCCGAGGCGGTCCGGTTGCTCAGGGGGAGGGTCAGGGCACGGAACGTGCTGCTGCCGCCCTTCTGCGGGTCGTCAGTGTCCCGAACCTTGTCGTAGTTAAGAACCTTCCACTGCTGGTTCACCGCCTGCCAGCGGTTGAAGATCCGGAACACAGATGGACCCTCGTGGACGATCAGGGCTGAGGAGAGAAGAACGCAGTCATTATACACACACACACGCACACACACAGAGAATGGGTGAAGATCTTACATTACATCAAGTCATACAAAACACTGGTAAGAAACAGTTTGGACCTTAATGACCATGAAAAACCTGGTGTCTAAAACCATGTAGGTCATGAGGTTCAACTAGATACATAAATAAAGTACAGTTTAGGTGCGTTTTCTTCTGTGCTTGTAAGGAAGTTGCGCCCACGCGAACGGACATCGCTGCTGCAAGGAAACCTTGATCCTCTGTATGGAGTGTGTGGAAGGCAGACGCAGTCCGTTGGCCTCTTGGCGGTAGGAAGAATGAGCTGTGTCTCCTACACCTCCCCACACTGTCTACTGCACTGGCTGGGGCTCTCGAGGGCCGCAGCAGAAAAGCGTTTTGTCCACGTGGATCAGCTGATGATGTCCGGGGGGGGGGGTAAAACTGGTGATGCTGGTTGGGTGGGAGGGACAGTGTCGCCCCGCCTCCTGTCAATCAGCCATCGCTATGGGGACTGTGTCTCAGAGAAACCGTGTACCATCTGGACTATTTGTTTTTGCTAGGTGTTGTATGATGGGGGTCCTAACCCTAAACCTAAGTCTGACCCTAACCCTAAGCCTGACCCTGACCTTAACCTTAACCCTAACCCTAATCCTAACCAACTGATGGGTGGGAACTGGCATAATGACTAAAATATGGAGAAAAGTGGGGTGTAAATTCTTCTCCCATAGTTCTACTCACCAATAGTTATTTAAGAGTTGTAAGGGATGTTTTTTTTTGCACACTGCTGTAGTTCATGTTATAGTTTGTGCATATGTGTGTATGAGAGACAGAGATACTGATAGGTGCTCTCATTTATACAGGCCAAAATATCTAAATGGTCCATATATGCAAAAGTCCACACATCCACCACGCTTCTCCCCGTTTATCTACACCTGTGATTCCCCATTTCTTTCTTCTTTTGCTATGGGCATGTACACACACACACACACACACAAACACCTGTCATGCTGAAGTGAGTCTTGCTCTGATTTATCAGTGCAGCTGCAAGCAGCCACTCCATCTCTCCTCCACACTCCTCTATCGATTTCATCCTTCCATCCCGACTCCACTACCCACAGCCCCTCGCTCCGCTCCACTCACACAGTCGCGCGATGCTTTGACAGATTTGCAGACAGTAACACACTCCTCCTGGGCGCTATTTTTGCTAGCAGCGGAGTGTGAAAACGACTGGATGGAGGGTGGGTGGAGGGTGGGTGGAGGCGGGGGGTGTGGAGATGGTAACAGCCCTGTTTTCTTGCTGCATTGGAATTCAGCAAGTGCTGGAGGGCAGGGTTAAAGAGCAGGAAGCCACCTCAGGTGAGAGCAGCTGCCATGGAAACCAACCCTTGCCCAACGGTGTTCACAAAAAGCCACACCAGCTGCTTTGGGTTTACCGGCCTTGGCTTCACCCAACTCAACGTCCTGAGGTCCTGAGCTCCGCGATGGCCTGGTGGGGCCTCGCCAGCACGCGCTGGCAGGTGAAGTCGCTGAGACTTTTGGAAGCTCGATCTGCTTCACAGTCTTGTTCTAAAGAAGCGTAGTAAAGGAGTCTTTATCAGGTAACCGCTCTGGTGCTCTGGTTCTGTCTGTCTGTCTCTCTTTCTGTTTCTTTCACTTTAAATAAACACCACAGAAAATCCTCTTTGTCCATTAGTTAATCTCTCTCACTTCCTAGCATTCTCTCAGGCCCCTGATCTTCTCATCACTGATGGTGAATGTGAGCTGAGTATTGATTTAACATACACACACACACACACACACACACACACACACACACACACACACACACACGCAGACTTCACATAGAGCTTGAAAAATCAGGCTGACTGGAGCTCGCAAAGCAATCCTTGAATTCTGATCAGCAGGTTATTTCTCACTCCTCTGCAGGCGCTGTGGCTAACACCTTCACGATTTCTCACACACACACACGCACACACTCTCTGTCATCTCTTTCTCTCACATACTCATACATCCCCTCCAACAACCACCACGTTACGCTTATTTGTTCCTACTGAAATTAAAGAGGTCATAACGAATATTAATTACCAAGCAAAATATTAAAAGACTTCCATATTTAGACACACGCCACCTCAGCAAAACCTATACTGCTTACCTGGGATAAACTGCCCATTTATTTCCCATCAGGCCTGTCACCACGGTAACCCTCAGCAAAAAAACACCAAATAAAAACAGAACATGATGTTGTAGTTCAAAGTACTTATGAGTGGAACAGTGATTTGATATGCTGGTCCTCAGGTATAATACTGAGGTATTCCCTTGTTGTATAGATAAGTGTTTACACTACTCCAACATCCTCTTTAACATCTGAGCCCTGAATCAGGGTATGAGGCTCCTCTCCAAACTCCATTACTGCTAATATAAACAGTTGGGACATTCATGACTGTGTAGCACAAGTTATTAATTATGCTTTGACTGGTGCAGTGAATAAACATGCCGTGTTTTGCCTCAGCATTTCCTCTTATTCTAGAGTTCAGTACATTCCTGACTATGGTACATAGGGGTTTGATCGTTCATCTGAGTGGTGCCCC
The DNA here is from genome assembly GCA_028565775.1 of Sternarchorhynchus goeldii. NCBI lineage: Eukaryota > Metazoa > Chordata > Actinopteri > Gymnotiformes > Apteronotidae > Sternarchorhynchus > Sternarchorhynchus goeldii. The sequence goes on along the minus strand of JAOXYF010000014.1, from coordinate 9,137,477 downwards.
CTGCCTGTGTGGAGGATGAGCCACAGATGACTGACTAAAAACCAAAAGCTTACTTAAAAAATAAAGAATTACTGTTTTCCCCAATACTCTACTTAATCAAATATTTCTCACTCTTTCTCTGTTTTTTCTCTCTGTCTCTCTCTCTCTCTCTCTCTCTTTCTCTCTCGCTCTCTCTCTCTCTCTCTCTCTCCACTCCATTAATCTGCTGTTTGGTCACTTGAGACACAGTCATACATCACCAAGAACCACTGATCAAACCCTCGCACATACACGTCCACACACACACGTGCGCATGTACACACACACACACACATACTCATGGATTAGTCACTGAAGGCATCCATTCAGCACTACTGTTCAGCCTTGGCCCCGCCCCCTTACCCCTGCTGCTCCACCAGCCTCTCTATCAGCACTGAAAGCTCTTGCGTTATTCTCCTTAATCTGTCCACAGAGTGTCTAACAGCCTCCACTCTAAATCCAACCGCTTCACCACCGTCCGATCGGACCCGTATGCCGGAACGGACTGAGGGTCTCGACCCCTCCGGCAGGTGATCGGCTTTCGCCCTCGGCTTCCTCTGCGTTTAGAGTCAGGACCGGCCTCCTGTCCAGAGCGCGTATGTCATGCAGCCCGAGGGAGGCAGGAGGAGGCCTTCAGCGCCAGTCCACTCCTCTGACTGCTGGACTTTTATGACAGCTTTTTACTGGAGTAATTATTTCTGAAGAAATCTCCTCCACGTTTAGACCAAGCTATTTGTCAGTCTGGTCCTCTCTCTCTCTCTCTCTCTCTCTCTCTCTCCCTGCAGCAAGGCAGATCCATGCTTATGAGACGATACCTAACTGATTCAGTTTCACGGGTGGAAAAGTGTGTGTGTGTGTGTGTGTGTGAATGTCTGTGTGTTGTCTTTTTCGCTTCAGCTGCACTGAACACAAAAACATACCAAATTATTACCGTACCCTCATTAGTTTCTACTGTACTTCTCCTCATCTCTCTCTCTCTCTCTCTCCATAAGTTTATTCAACACTCTAATTCTGTTACTCAGTGCCAAAATACTGAAGACGGCTTGATGTGAGCAGTATGTTTGTTTCGGGAGGTAAACAGGGGCTGGTGGTGTAAGAGCAGCCTCTGCCGTCACATGAATGTCACCAAACAGAGAACAGAAATCGCAAAAGGAATAATGACTAACAAATATCAATCAGCGTAATCTTTTCATCTAATAACTTTCATTTATTATTAGCAAATTCAAAGTTTTTTTTTTTTCTCTGCGAGTGGGTGAAGAAATATCGATTTATACTGCAGACCTGGACAGACTACGTCTACGGCAATTTAACGTTATTTAACTAGTACTGTAAACTGTAGCTTTTTTCTCTGTCTAGACGTTGCAATGAAATCTCCTAGACGAGAGGATGCGCCAGGCTTTATGTATAAACATGGTGCTGTTACTGCGGCCAAGAATGAATCGTCTCCATGACGCCCACGCGCTCGTCTTTGTCCTCGCAGATGGACGGCAGGTCAGCTCGCGCCATTGGTCGCACGCGTGCTGTTTACGGGTTGCGTTCATCGAGCCCCACCCCGCAGTTCCCGCGCATCACGGCTCAGTCCAGAAAACCGCAGGACTGCAGGACGCGGGACGACCTATATAAAATATTCTTACGTTTTAAATCACTACTGTGTTAGGAACAGGATAGGCGATGTTATGTTTCGCATACATTGTGTGTTGAAATGTTCCCTATTGTGTTCCATATGCCAGTGTTTTTTTTTGCTAAAGTCCTTGGGGACACCCAGCTAGCACACGCTCCTTTCTCTGGCCCAGCTCCAAGCCCAACTGTTCCAGATATTTGGAGCTCTTGCTAGCTTGGTTCAGGTGTGTTGGAGTGGGGACAGACCAAACCCCAATCTGGAATCGCAGACAACTGGGCCTTGGAAACGCTACCATGGTTGCCAAGTTACCAGAACATTAATGATGCTAAATGGGACACGCAATCAAATCTCCCTTCATCAGCAGCTGAACGATCGAAAGGCTGGTGTGAAACGTTCCCTTCCCTCCAGAAGCCCTCGGCCAGCTCACCGATGCACACCAGGTCCATGAAGCCATACATGGCGTAGCAGATCTGGAAGAGCAGGTCCTGCCTCTGCCACTTGGCCGAGGGGCTGAGCGAGGACCACACCAGCCAGGAGATGCTGGCCAGGAGGAAGAGCGAACCCAGCACAGCTGCTGCGATTTGCACCTTCTCTATCACCGTCAGCGAGATGGCCTGCCACTGGAGAAAGAGGGTGGAGAGATGGAGAAAGAGGGTGGAGAGATGGAGAAAGAGGGTGGAGAGATGGAGAAAGAGGAGTAAGCTGGGAACAAAACCACTGATCCAGTAAAAACGAACAGCACATCAAAGATTAGAATCTCAAGCAGAATTTAAATGTCTTGTTTCAGAAATACGTGTCCCAGTCAGAACCAACCAGCAGATGGGCGTGCAGAGTGATTGACTGGGGGGAGTCTGTGTCACCAGCTTCAGCCAGAAGGTCACGTCTGGTATGAACCCAAAAGCCCACAGTGTGTTTGCTTTGTGTGTGTAGATAAATCCCTTTTAGATTAGCGAGGCTGTTGATCTTGTATATTTTATTGTTACGTTATAATTGACTATATTTCCTTTCCCCTTGAGCTTTCCTCTCTTAAACATCTATACACCCACACACACATACACATGCACAAACACATACTCACACACACACACACATGCACAAACACATACTCACACACACACACACACATGCACAAACACATACTCACACACACACACATGCACAAACACATACTCACACACACATACATAGATTCACACACGCACATACACACGTATAGACCCACACACACACACACGCATGCGCACGTCCATACATACACACTCATGCATACTACCTGTGCTCAATTCAAGAACTGATAACCTATTCTAGGTTCTAAAGCAGATTTGTAGTGGGTTGTAATGGGTTCTGAAGCAGTTTCTAGAGTAGATCGACTGCACTGGGTTCTAGAGTGGATCACCCGAGGTGGGTTCTAAAGGAGATCACCTGTAGTGGGTTCTTGGTGCTGATGGCAATGACCTGGTACTTGTAGTAGCAAAGCTCACAGCTCCAGGAACCTCGTTCACTGATCCACTTTATCAGACAGGGCTCATGAGTGCAGCGCACCGAGCCACTGCACCGACACGGACTCAGCAGCTCCCCCTGCAGGACCCAACATACAAACACACATGCAGATAGTTTAATCAGCACTCTATTTTGAAGCAAGAACATCTTCAGTGCAAGTTAATAAAAGCTTCTTCTGGCGATTACTTAATTAGTTTAGACAGATAATTAGTTTGGGACATGATAATACTGTATTGACAGGACATGCAGTAAAGACATGCATTTGATTCAAAATGGCTCTTCTATCAATATATACCTGTATATATATTTTTGTTCAGTCTTTTGTAAGCAACGCTAATGTTTTTACTGTCATATAGGTTCTTTTACTGAGTAACAATCACAGTGAAGCTGTATTACAGTGGTGAGGTTGTAGGCGCTTGGCGCATCCCAGCAACATCCCTGGTGCTGTGGCTCTTCCATGCACCACTATTGGGTTTAGAGTGACCCACCACCATAAAACAATACCCAGGTGATCATAGTCCCTGGTTGGGAGGAAGGGCTTGGAAATACATGTGGTGCATGTTCTAAATGTACCCCTCAAAGATGGTTCTACATTAAATATGTAATTATGTTCCTGTGGACTGTCAAAGACATCATCTTTTCAAAAAGCACTATTATCCATTTCAAAGGTTAGAGTAGAGGTCATAGGTCGTAACCGTAGTAAACACAGCTCCACTGCTGTCCAGTGAGATGCTGAGAACTCCCAGCATACATCATAAAGAGCTTCATGCCTATTAGAGTTTCGGTTATTCAGAGGAACGTAGAGGTGTACCACAACACTGCACTAGTAAAGTGCCTTTACTAAACTGTGTGTGTGTGTGGCAGAAAACACACATACACACACAGCTCTTTTGAAAGCGCATGTCTACATGAAGGTCTTTTAGCCAATTTGTTGAATGACTCTACATTCATCTACCACTGCCTTCATTATGGGAATACAAACTCTCATTATGGCAAACTCATGTGTCTAATTAAGCACATTCCTTATTGAATAGTAACCAGAGACAATAACTGTGGTGTTTTTATTTGGCCCAGTGCAGTCTTCACACACACACACATGAACACACACACACACACATGAACACACAAACACACACACATGTACACACACACACACACACACACACACGCACACACACACACTATAATGATCAGACTACACCATCTGTTGTGCTTTTGCAGTAGGCAGGCTAGCACAAGCACACATACCAGGGCAGGCTCTGACTGACTGGCCCTCTGTTGATCTCGTCTGGGGCCACTTTTACAGCTTCCCTCAAACGTCATTCCTTAAAATTCGGGTTCAAAAAGGGCAAGTCCTGCTATGAGTTTTGAATGACCCAGTTAATATCACTAATTAATCCTCCCTGCTGTGTTAGTTCATTAGCAAAGCCAGAAAGCTGGAACAAAATTGTAGGGAGGAGTTTTCCTATCTGGGCCTGAACTGTCCACCTGGGGGCCCAGATCTGCTCTGGGAGACAGAGCAGGGCTCCTCCCCTCAACAACCAGAGCCTGATGCCATTATGTGACATTACATCATGCTAACTGCCAGAGATGCCTTCCATTCTTCCATTCTTAGTCACTTGCCCTAATTTCAACCATGGCCAATATGTGCTTTAGAAACTGTTCTGAGATCAGGGAGAAAACCAGGCCAATCACTGTGTGGTTTTTTTGTACAAATGCCCTCTAATATAAAGACACAGGACAGTCTAGACTCAGTCTAGACTCAGTCTAGACCATTCAAGGCTTGTTTGTAAGGAGCCTTAGGGGGAACAAAATGCTGACGCAGGTCAGTGTTTACCCTAGTGACCTTTACTGAAGAGAAACGTTGCGTTAGATCAGCAGGAGGTAAAAGACCTACTCATCTTCCCTGGCTGTGGAGAACATCAGGACGCTCTGTATGTCTGAGGCCTGTCAACCACCTCCAACCCTCCACCTGCTCCAGCAGTGGTCCTCCAGTCACACACACACTCACACACACACACACACACACACACACACACACAGGACTGGCTGGAGGGGTGGGAGCTGGCTTAGAGCTACATTCTGGAGGAAACAAACCTTTGAGATTTTTACAAATATAACTACTTAGGGCACAAAGCAGGTCCCCTGTAGAAGTACCTTAGGTGTTTAGAAATGAAGTTGTCAAAGCCTCCACTGTTTATACAAAGCACTAAACAGACAGGTAGGATACGTCACGATACTGGGTGATGTCATATACATCACGATACTGGCAAAACAAATCACACAGAGAAATGTTTGTCCTGACTTCAAACTTAACTGAATTATTCTCAGCAAAGAGTGGCCACTACCACCACCTTCTGTAAAACCTCTCCTCTAAAGCAGCAGTCCAGGCTAGAGTAATCGACTGCAGATCTGGATGAGTGCAGATCGTCTCAGTCTGCCTGGCCTTCATTCATCTACCCTAGAGTACTCCGATAGCAACTGTGAAAAATAACAGCTGTTTGTGGTTGACAGGAAACTCCCCTGGTTAAAGCCACGTTTATTGAAACAAGTGCCTGTGTGAAAAGAAACATTATTCTCCATTAAAGATGGGTCAAACAGGTTGTGATCTGTCTGACGGTGACTGCAGAGTGCAGTACATCTCCAGTACATCCCTCAGGTCTTTGGAAAACAAAATGTCAAGGTCTGTTTTTAAACTATTTGCTTAAGTGACATTTATTGTATTGACTGGTACGGCGCATGCTGACCACATTTTTTTTATCAAAGGTGTAACAGCCTGCCGATGAGTTCGCAGGGTGAATTTTCTTAGATGGCACTGAAGAGAATTTCACTGACAAGAGAGGTGCTATGTATGTCTGTACTGTGCTGTGTTTGTGTGTGTGTGTGTATTTGGCTAACTAATGTCTCTTTGAAAGGATCAGAATCTTTTATGAGACTTCAGGTTGCCACACAAACAGCATGTAAAGAAAATGTGTGTGTGTGTGTGTGTGTGTGAATGAACAAGAACAGCCTCCAGGAACAGCTTATATTTAATAGGATTATGGTATATGGGCATTAGCTAGATCTTGTCTTGCTCTGTGGAGATTACGTAGGATTTGAGAGAAAGAACCTTATTATCTTCAGTGAAGAACATGTGGTTAGGTGATCAGAAGATGCTTAGTATGGACAGACTGACTCAGTAACTCAGTAAATTATTATCTTAATTGCATTTTTTTTAATTATAGTACATTAACTACAATACTCATAACGCTAGTTTGGAACGTAGCTGGTATAGAAATGCAAAGTTTGATCACAAAAGCACAGGGTTTAAATACTACTGAAACTGAAACTGATTCATTTTATTGTGTTGACTCTGATTCACTCAAATCACTTAGCTGTAATTAGACATATTTGATTCCCACATAATCACTAATGCTAAATCATAATTATGGCGTGCTGTGTGTAAAACTCTAAGGGCCTATTTGACGAAGCGGATGGATGCTAGGGAGGATCATTTTAGTGGGAGAGATGAGGCCACTTCATCTAATCGAGTGAACTGAGTGGCTCATGAGCATCTCGCTGTGTCCTATCTCTGGTCCAACTGGGCCTCTTTCCAGTGTGACTGGAATTCAGTCAATGTTTCCTCTTAGTTAATGACTGGTCAGCTGAATGGAACCTACGCTTTAGACAAATTAAGTTATGTTTGGGTATTTGTGTGTGTGTGTGTGGGAGAGAGAGAGAGAGCTAGGGAGAGACAGATAGAGAGAGAGAGAGAGAGAGAGAGAGAGAGAGAGAGAGAGAATGGGAGAAAGAGAGAGGGTACACTTGTCTCATAAAATAAATCCATAAATCCTATTTTATGAAAAGACAATATTTTACTATATATATATATATATGTGTGTGTGTGTGTGTGTGTGTGTGTGAGAGGGAGGAAAAAGTGAGAGAGATAACCCCCCCCCCAACACATATTCCACAGCAATGTGATCAGTACAGGGAAGGGGGTAATTGGCTGGTTTATAGTGTGCCTGGACACTGACTGTCATATGGGGAGAACACAGTAACAGTGGCTGCCTGGCTTGACTGAAAACACACACTGGAGTGTGAGAGAGCCCTCGTGCTAGTCTCCACGTAGCCTTACCCACCCATGCACACAGCAGCACAGCAGAACAGAGCGCACACTGGGCCACGGTGTCACACCTCCCTCTGACACTACACTTCCCAGAATCCCCGGAGGAGACTTCAACGCTCAACCATCACCCACCGCTACAGCTATATCACATTCATCCTCAGTGGAATTCTAAGAGTTTTCATCTGTTCCTCGTTGCTCCACCTAAAGACTGGATTTCTTCTTTTTCACTTTGAAGTATTATTTCAGTGTTTCTGTTGTGTTTTTGTCCACTCCTACTTCCTAAACATTTCTTGGCTTTTCCTCTGGCTAGGAAATCTCACTATTCTGGTTTTGGCTTTGGCCTGTTGTTTGTTTTTGCACTGCTCTTTCCCTATTGAACACACCTCAGTTCATATCCACCACTGCCTGGCTGATTCTGATCTGCTAGGCACAGCGGTCCACCTCAAACTGGGCGGTACTGTCAGAATCTCGGTTTAGTCCGGCTGTCACGTGACCCGCTCAGGCCCGTATGTCACGTGGAGTCTGTTCACCTCTAAAGACCTGCTCCTTCAGCGTGAGCCCTGTGGGACGGTCGCTTGGTTACGCTCCCCTGGCTATGGGCTTAACGTTGGGCAGTAGGCAGCCCTCTGTGGTCAGAGGGACCTTTAGCATGCAGTGAAGGCATGCAGTGGCATTAAATATATATCCAGAGAGACAGAGGGAGGGAGAGAGAGAGAGAGAGAGAGAGAGAGAGAGAGAGAGAGAGAGAGAGAGAGAGAGAGAGAGA
>JAOXYF010000014.1:9111218-9129364 GCA_028565775.1 Sternarchorhynchus goeldii | reverse complement strand
ACACACACACACACACACACACACACACACACACACACACACACACACACACACACACACACACACACACACCCTACATACATGGAGGGGTACTGAGGCCATTACAGTGATGAGTGGTGAGGCAGCAGAGGGAAGGCCTACACTTTATTTCACACAGAGAAAACAGCTGGCAGATCCCATTTAGAACCGTGTGTGTGTGTCCGTGTGTGTGTGCATGCGTGCGTGTGTGTGTGTCTGATAGTGTGCAAATGTGTGTGTGTGTGGGTGTTGTAGACGCCTCCTGGTAAACAGGCTGATGTAATTTGACAAGGTCATCCTGCTGTGGCCTCTACCTGTGCACACACACACACACACACACACACACACACACACAAAGCCACATTCAGGCACACACACTTGCATATGGGATCCTTCGGAGGCATGAAGCCCTTTGTACTATTTTTCTATGTGACCTGGTTTCGAAAAACACACAAAAAAAGTGTTTTCTCCTTCAGGCAGAAGCTGAGAGCATAAGAGAGAAAAGGAAAAAGAGCTAAAGGAGAGAGAGAGTGAGAGGGAGGGAGAGAGAGAGAGAGAGAGAGAGAGAGAGAGAGAGAGAGAGAGAGAGAGAGAGAGAGAGAGGGAGAGAGGGTAGGGGAGAAGTCAGCAATTAAGTGAAGAGGCTTTCAGTTGACCCAGAGATTGCCAGAACACAGTCATGAGCAGAATTTGAAGTTAGAGAGGGAGAGAGGGATGGAGAGAGGTGAAGTGAAGGAATGAAAGAGAGAGAATGAGAGTGAGAGGTGGATGGAGAGTGAGAGGTGGATAGAGAGTGAGAGGTGGATGGAGAGTGAGATGGAATAGAGAGTGAGAGGTGGATGGAGATTGAGAGGTGGATGGAGAGTGAGATGGGGATAGAGAGTAAGAGGTGGATGGAGAGTGAGAGGTGGATGGAGAGTGAGATGGGGATAGAGAGTAAGAGGTGGATGGAGAGTGAGAGGTGGATGGAGAGATGAAGACCTTTCATGCTCCACTGCTAGCAATGCTCCCTTATCTAAACTGTGGCCTTCCCATCCAATCAGAGCTCATGAGAGTGGAAAAAACGGGAAGAAACGGGAAGAGAGTGGGAAAGTGGTGGAGTGAGGGAATGAGAGAGTGAGAGAGTGGGAGAGTGAGGACGTGGAAGAGAAGAGGGTGAGAGAGTGAGGGAGTGGGAGAGTGAGAAAGTGGAAGAGTGAGGGGTGAGAGAGTGAGGGAGTGAGAGAGTGGGAGAGTGGGGGAGTGAGAGAATGGGAGACTGAGGGGGTGAGAGAGTGAGAGAGTGGGAGAGGGAGAGAGTGAGGGGGAGCCTACAGTTGTGGAGTTGAACACACACTGCCCTGCAAACCCAGGCAGAAAGGATAAAGATACATATGAGCCTTATCTTCTGCGCTTCTGGACACCCAACACCAGCAGGGTCATATCAGGTATCTTATACCAAATATCTTTTATCATTGATCTAGGATCAGAACTCCCTGCCATAATCATATACATTACAATATAAAAAGCATAAAGTTGATTCTAGACCAGCATTTTGAAATTCAATATGATACCTGAGTTCTATTAAAGATGTTCAGGTCTGCTTCTACGCTCTTTATCAGATCTGTTTTGGAACCAAAAACATTTACTCCTGATCAGTTACAGCCAAACTTGAGGGGCGCTTTAAAAAAATCATATTGATTTTTCTAGAATTAAATGACAATCATGAAATATCCTTTCCGCTTGTTCAAAGGTAATGGCACTGTGTTGCCTTGATATACGGTTGCCTGACGCTAGAGACCTACATTCTCTACATGTCAGTAAAAGTACTGACTTTAGGTCAGCTTTCCCCTATCTATATGACTGTATTCATTAAGGTACCAACGATAAAACGTGATCTTAGATCTCAGCCAGCTAACTCCGCCTTGCATATGTAGTCAGCCGCGTCGTAGCGTTTTGTACAACAGGGGCTCGCTGACGTTTGTTCTTTTTGCAGAAGCACGTTACAATCAGCAGAAATGCTAACATTGCTAATAGCGGATCGCAGTCGGTACGGTCAATAAGCGTCACGCGGCGTGGGCCGCGCTAACAGCCGTTCTGACTAGTTTTCGTGCGTTCAGGTTTCGGCTTGAAGCTTTCACTTAATCCATTGACTCGGAAGCTTTCAGTGTGTAATGCAGGGCTGTGGTATTCCGATCCACGTTACCCGGGCTCGAACGAGGGCGGTTAATTCGAGCTGGGTCCGTTTCTGGTGGAGAATGCACAACATCACTTCCAGTGACACTGTGGGCTAATTAATCAACACGGCGACACCGGAACTATGAAGATGTGATTGGTTCCCGCGAGCGAGGGCTGGAAGAAAAAAAATCCATCTTATATTCCATCTTAAATATTTATCCGTCTAATTCTCTCCCTCGCTCTCCCATTCGGTTTGTTTTCTGTTCTCTAATTAAAACAAGACCAGGGAAGGTGAGGCGCGGGTTTCTCTGCGCAATCTTTCTCAGGGCAATAGGTGAGCGGGAGAGGAAGAGAGAAAGAAAATCACCATTCCTTTGCGCGGGCACGTAGCTGCTCCCGCGCACTTCATTCCACAAGAGAACAAGGTATATTTTCACACACACACACACACACACACACACACACACACACACACACACACACACACACACACACACCCCAATGTTTTTGGATCAAGGTGATAGAAAATGTATAATTCGAAGATAAAGTTCCTTCTTGCACATACAGAGAAACAGGGATGCAAGACTCAGACTCTCTCTCTCTCTCTCTCTCTCTCTCTCTCTCTCTCTCTTTTCTCTCTCTTTCACACACACACACACACACAAACACACGCGCGCGCACGCACTTCTGTCAGAGACTGCTCATAGGCCCGTCTGCTTCCTGCATCACTCATTATAGACAGAGAACCATCCATTCGCTTGCAGCTTCACCGCACTCACTTATCCTTCACGCGCTGATGGATAGAAGGCTGGGGGTGGGGTGGCGGAACGGTGGCTATAAAGAGGAAACGGCACCGTGGTTTGCACGTCCTGAGTACGTTCACGTGGAGGATCCGAGAGACGCACTGCGCTCGCAACACACATGGGATACACACACGTGCACATAGAGCTGATCTACTACAGACGTGATTAAAAGCATAGATACCACTAAAGTGGGGGCGCATTCAAACGGAGGGAAGGCTTCCTCTGGCCGAGCGGAAGTCAAGGCAGCGCGTGGTGGATAAACGACATTATCATCTGACATATATGCCTCGAAGGCCGCTGAGTTAACCTTTAAGTTATTGGATTGGCTATCCTTCAGCACACGTCTGTGCTTATGGGCAAATGCCGCTATCATAAAATCACTGGGGCAAAGTAATTCACGGTAATCGCGAGCCTACTCCATATCAAGAGGACACGCGCACGAACATCAATCAGAGAAGAAATTTGTATTCATTGTTTGAATTTGATATCGTTGTGAAATATTGTTGTATCAGAAGGTCGCGTAGTTTATGTTCCCGTGAACAGGTTACATGTGGCATGATCTACGGTTACATACAGGCGCTTCCAGCATGTCTGTTACCTGTAGCTTGTAGGCCTTACCTGCTCCGGTCCCTGAAAACATATCCTGCAGAGAGGCGTCCTCACGCCGCTGTCTGTACAGCTGTTCAGCGACAACCTCTCGTCGAACTTCTCTTTGGAACAGTCCTCGGACGAACTGCAACAGTCCAGGCTCCCCGGCGCTTCGTCCGTGCCGTGAGCCCATCCTTCAGACCCCCTCCCCTCGCTAGCCTCCCCTGGCGGTGGCGACGTTGTGCTCCAGCCCGCTGGTTGGTGGTGTCCGTTGGCTAAAGATCCGTTGGTCCCGGCGGCGCTGCTCGTCGCATTTCCTTCCGTATTTAGTCCGTTCATGGGTGTGAAGGCGGGTGGCGGTGCCGACGGTGTCGGTGGCCTGAGCAGGAAAACCTTCAGGTCACTGAACAAGACGCAACAGCGGCTTTTCTGTTTGCCCTGGCGGTGCAGCATCGGTCTCCTACCCAACAATCCCCAGCACCATACAATGACACCGACAGCCAACAACATGTGCCCGTTTTAATAATGTTGAACGGCGTGCGTGGTTTAGACCTAAATGAGCTATCCGCGAACTTCGGCCGGTCGCATAGGGTATCTTAAGGAAAGAGGTGAGAACAACTTACTGTTCAAGGATCGCAACGAGGATGTCATTGGGGGAAAGCCTGACAACTCCCACAGAGGATTATACGACAGTGGCAAACCAGGGACACACAACTTTTCAGTTGTGCTTATTAACGAACATAAGTTTGAAATGTTTATTTTCGACACGCGTTCTGTGTTCCGGAGACAATGGCTCCGCTTCCAATACGGGAGCTAGAACGTCAACGGCTCCTGTCAAGATCTAGTGTTACTGTTACTACTGACAAGCCATGCATGTACACCGACCGCATCTAGAGCACCCCTCACATGCATCAATGTCTGTCAAAGTATATTAGACTAATTATCTACTGACACAGAGAACAGTTACGAGGGTCTGCGATATGGCACGCGATATTAACGTATCTTTCACTGAGCCTGCCCGACACGCGCAGATCCATCCCTTTACGGTAATTCGGCGTCATGACAATCCTAAAATCTCCACAGTAGAATCTCAGAGAAAATGCCTGAGTTCGCTATAGTATGTCACTGACAAAGAGGTGCTATTTTCACTGGCCGTTGCATTTGGCATTCACAGAACAGAACAGTGTTGAAATACACCGGATCTAACCTACTGACAAAATGAAGCGAAAAAACAGATTCCTTAACGAACTAATCAAGCGACAGGAAGGTAGGGTAAGTAAGAAAAAATATAATTAGCTTTCGATATTTAATTTTCCAAATTCACATTCCATTCAGTCGTTGCCCGTATTTTGACGACGATACGGATACCGCTGACTTGAGTAGAATTCTATTAACGGTGTCCAGTTTGGTGTCACTAGCCAGTAAAGTGTCTCGCGGGGAACGGAATCCTGGGCGACTATTGTCCTGTACGACGCCCATCAGAGAATTTTGCACATTCCTTGTGTCATCTGGAGGTATAGGTCCTGATCGATCCCAAACGATCCGCCGCCCTGGGCTGTGCTTTATCGGTATAGGTATCTCCTTAAACGCCCTGCCCTTATGACATGATTCTCGAGGCAGTTTGTAGCACAGACCCATACGGTCCGAAACATTTCGAAAATCGATCCAGGCAATTCTGAAGGCGACGTCCGCTGTCAGAGGAAGGAGATGCCGTTGCGTTCCACACTTTATTCCACACGTCGTTTCGTCATCGGCATCCCTTCTCCTTCGAGTCCTGAAACCTGCACGCTATGGTGCCTTCCGTTCGAACGAACTGGTGGCCAAAAACACAGGAGAAAAAAAAATAAGCTCGCGCTCACGGACGTCTTTCCAAAGGCAATGGATCGATTCGTGCGATGCAATCAGAACAAGCGATGTTTACCCCAGTCAGCGACACAGGAGGAGGACGGTCGCGTTCGCTGCGGTTTCAGCACCATGACGCCTGGGACAGCTCCTAGGCGCGGGCCCGTGTCTCCATGCGAGAGTGATGCAAGCGTATAAGGGGGCGAGTGCACGGGCTAGGCGATGATTTGTTTGTCACGTTCTTAGATTTAGAGCCGTCCAAATAATTGATAAATGCCGTTGTCCTGCCACCTCAATAGCTTGATAGATTTAACAGGAACTTTACATATCGCAAGTAACAAGGGTTTTTTCCCCCTAGTTTTAAGGTACATTGTAAATTACACATTCACCTATATTTCTTATTGATCTATCAGGCTATGGGCTATCCTTTCATACCTCATCCTCGTTGAACCGCCGCGGTTTCCTCGATCAATAATTAATCAATGGCGCCATACACCAGACTGTATCCCAGTCAAGCAACGAAGAGTTCACATCATCCACACATCGACGTCAAACCCGCTGAACTCTTGAAAAAAAAACTCCCAGCTAAAAATAGCGAGGGTTTTCTCCTTCTATGCCCCTGCTTGCAAACATGGAGATATGGCTTTTGATCTCTCCAATATGAGGGAAAAAAGCTGGATAAGATGCATCTCTGTTGAATTGTGGTCAGTTTAACTCCATCCAAGGTCAATAAATCCATGGTTGAGTATATGCTGAAAGGTCGAGAACACTGTTCCCCGATCAGTACTTGCGAGCTAATATAAATAAAACAGCTCCAGGCAGCTGGAGACCTTTACGACGTTATAACTAACACTGATTTTCCCACATAAAAAGTAGCAGTTAATTTTCTACATACTGTGCAAAAACATCCAGTGTGAAGCATCACATATTGGTGAAAATCTCCCAGTTCTCCCTGTGCTGAACTCTCATGATGAGTTCAGCACTGTTAATCCAACACTGATGGATTAACCCGTAGTGTTCTTTTGTGTCCAGCTGGACTTGCAAAACCACTGTAAGTGTTAATTCAACACAAAGCTTGTAGTGGGTTGAATTTCCTTTGGTGGAAGGGTTGCTGTTTTCATCTCAGTGATAAAACATCTGATCCCAGATCTGCTGGTAAGTATTCTTCTTCCATCTCAGTGATGAAACATCTGATCCCAGATCTGCTGGTAAGTATTCTTGTTCCATCTCAGTGCTGAAACATCTGATCCCAGATCTGCTGGTAAGTATTCCTATTCCAATGGTGCCCCCACAATGAGCTGTACTGTAGACTTGTCACTGGTTTACATGAACCAGAATTAGTGCACTGAGTGAATACTGTGTTCTCTGTGTTAGTATGCATAAAACAGTTCAAAGCAGATCCTGTCTGTTGTCCTTTACAATGGTGAACATCAGCTGAGGTACTTTTGAAAATGGTGAAAGGTGAGATAAAAATCCCCATTCACTACGAGGATCGTGGGAATGTGTCACATGTTTTTACAATGTGCACGATGATGCCTCTGTGACTCGTTTACAGTGAGCATAACGATGCCTCTGTGACTTGTTTACAAGCCACGAGCGGAGTGGAGGAAAGGAGGGCACATCCAGCAGAAGAGACAATAACATTCCCCTGGCAGACTGGACTCTGACTCTCAGACTGGACTCTGACTCTCAGACTGCACTCTGACTCCTACAGCCCAGATGCCTTGACCTTTCCTCCTCTGAGCATGAACTCTCTCACTGTTAGTGGGCAGTTGATGAAACTAGAACTATAAAAAGCAGCATTCAATGCTTCCATGTTTTCTGTGGACACTTAGGGATGGTCCCTTGTGAGCCAGAGTCATTCTGCTGGTGATTTCTGCTGGTGATTTCTGTGGACACTTAGAGATAGTCCCTTGTGAGCCAGAGTTGTTCTGCTGGTGATTTATCTTAGCAAAATGCATGGGTATGTTAACTAAGCCCACCTTTGGCTGGGGGCCTTGGGGAACCAGGAGCAATTAGGAACAGCTATTTTTTGTATATCTTGGGACTAGGCCATATGCAGACAACAACACTCCCAAAAACATTAGTTCTTACATGAGTTCTACCAAGCCACAGATGAAACCATGTAATGACTGTAATGACTCATACACACAAAGTCCCTACATTCAAATTGTTTTGCATTATTGAATGTTTAGACATTTGATTTTGTGGTCAATTTGACGCTGTCAAGAAATTTTGCACAGGATAGCAGTGGTGAGGAAGCAAAACTATGCACTAATGATGTGACTTCGTTAAGCGATTTCTAGTATGCTGGCGGTGAAATCCATAAAACAGTGCAACCTAGTTCATTTGCTCTTCATACGGATATCAAAGGTTCTGTTTGTTTATTAATCGTGTTGCTGTGCTCTAAGGTGAGAATCAACATTTCATATAAAAATAAATAATCTTGTAACATCTCGTCTCTGTTAAACGTATCTCTGTTTTCTGTCAAACACACACACACACACACACACACACACACACACATCGTTTTACAGGATTTCACAGGTGTGACTGATATACCTGTGTTAATGAAGGGTTTCTAGCATGCTATGGGAAGTACTGTTATCACATATCCTTTTCTATTTGCATGAGTCTATGCTACAGAGACATGAGAGAGAAATAATGATACACACTGAGATGAAGTGCCATTTCTGAATGCTGTTCAAGCAAAAATGGATGCCCTGCTCTGAGTGACCAGAGGACAAAATGGAATTGTGAAGTTATGATCACACAACTGGCAGAAATGATGGCTTGAAGAACGAGCTTGTCATTGAGCCATGCGAAATAAAATCGACTCGGTACCACTATGCTTTTATATCACTTAAAAGATTAAAATAATTGCCGTAAATAATTTAAAAAGCTAGCAGGGGCTAAGCTAGCACCAATAAAAACAGGAACATGCTAACCGGTATCCACTGACTTCCATTAGCTGTTAGCTGTAATGAAGTAACCCTACACCATGTTTGAAATAAGGTACTGGCACTCTTTAAAAGCCCTGTTGGTTTTTTTTGTTTGTTTTTTTTTTTTTTGCATCTCCCCAGTTCTGATTATGGGTTTTAGTTTCTCAGGAAGCAGTATTAGAGATGTGAGATAAGACATGCTTGATAGATCAGACACCATAGTTGTGACCTCCACATTCTTTGAGGGCTTTAAACGTACTTCTGCTCTACTGGTCCACAAGCCGGGGGTTTTGGTTTCTAGTGGCAGGAAGCCACGTGTGGGTTTGCCATGCGTTGCTCCTGGTTCTCCTTGTGATTTATATGGACGTTTGCTTTCAGTGTCTTTGTTATTGGGTCCAGCCGGGGTTGATGTATCATGACCCTCATCTAAGTTGTTGGATCAGTGACATCCACTGCCAGTGATTCTCTATTAGAGCTGAACGTCTTTAACAGGAATAGGTCCTCTGTTTCATGAGGAAGCACTTCTCTTTTTGCTGTGTCAGAACCTGCAGACTGATCCTTTTGGGGGATGAAGAAGGTTATTTCTCTTCCTTCCCCAATATAGTACTGCTGTAATATTCTACATTCAGGACCACAGTGTCTGATGATGTGTATCACACCGGACACATCGGATATTTCAGGTGAGCTGAGCTGCTTTCTTGGGCATAAGTACCATAGACGTCTCACATCTGGGGTAACAGCACATCGTACAAGTAACATAGATATCTACCATCCATGATTGTAGCGCATGCTTCCTACACTAGCATGCAGACTGCAGTCTGTAGGTGTAGGTCCTGGTCTCACTGCACAGGTGAGGTGGAGAAGTGTAGAGAAGATTTAATCTGTGATGAAGAAAAGATGAGAACACTGTCATTATATTAGAAGTACACATGTAGGGCGCCATGCAGTGTGAACATTGTTTTACATGGATTTGGAACACTATCAAGTTAACCCACCTACAGAACGTACACAGATGTTTTTAGATCGGTTTTGGCTTTGTAGGTTTTCAGTTTCCAATTTTAAATGGTGAAGTCAAGAGTCATAAAAAGTGCAAGATTACATCTTTTTCTGCTAACAGTCCTCAGGAGGGAAATTCAGGACTCAGGCTTTAAGGTGAGATTTTTCAGGAGGGAGATTCAGGACTCTGGTCAGATTTTGCAACTTCCAATCACCTAGGAGTTATACACACTGGCACAGTGGGAAATCAAATACACACTTTGTTCAGTACACACACACACACACACAGAAAGACAGAGAGAGAGAGAGAAATCATGCACTGCCTGATAAGTGCAGATAAAAGTCTGCAGACTTTTCTGCTGATGGTCTACAGTTCTGTAGTAAAGGACAATGCTGTTAATACTTTTCCAAGGTAACAGGTGACATCACTTATGTTGTGTTGTTGAAGCATGAACAAATGCTAAATAATGTATCATTTATTAATAATTTACACTTGCATTAGTTATTGAAAAAATGTAAACATGTCCGGTAACACGTTTCCATGAATAATAAATGAGTCCATATTACAAACATATGTGATTTTCTGTACTGTATTTAGTGTAGAAATAAATCAAAATGACCAATAGCATATAGTCTATTTAACACACGTGGATCTAGTCTTTGTCAAAGCCTGATCCAGATGTGTCGCTCTAATGACAGCACTTAGAGAAGGCACGCGCGCGCGCGCACACACACACACACACACACACACCGTTGCCGCCTAACATGTTCGTTCCTGTGTTATTTCAATCATGTATAATTATGTTTGTCGGGGACGGGATGTATCATAGGTTCCGTTCCTGTGCCACCAGGTGAGAGCTTTACTCCCTGTAGAGTCTGTTCCCTCGTTCCTCCATCCGCCATTCGATTATTTAGACCTCACGCTTACGGTGTTCAGAGAAATGTCTTAGCATTGCTTGTCTCAAGTGGTTAACATATATAGACTTTTCTTGTTTGTTTTATTTATCTATATGTGAAATTGTGTCACGGCAGTTTGTGGTTTCGGCAATCAATTTTTCGTAGGCAGTCCGTTATGGATGAATGATGGTGTAATGAACCATTTCTCAACTCTGAAGGAAAATACAACGGACAGACCATACAGGACGAACTAGAGGATAATAAATTTGCCCTTCCTCAAATAGCTGCATGTGAGGGTCTTAAGTGCGTTGTGTGTGTGCGTGCGTGCGTGCGTGCGAGCCTGCGTGTGCGTGTGTGTGTGTCCGCGTCTTTCTTCGCTGTTGTCTCCGAAGCCCGTAAGAAAAAGCGCGTGTAGCCTTTTGATTCACAGCCAGCGGGTCTCCCACGCCCGCCGTCTGCTCCTCTCCGTATTTATAGCCGCTCGCCTTTCTATCAGCAGCTCTAATTTAATGCCTCTGTCATTCTCTCCTCTCTCTCCCTCTCTCGCCACGTCTCTCTCTCTCTCTCTCTCTCTCTCTCTCTCTCTCTCTCTCTGTCTTTCAGAATTCTCAATTCAAAATAGCTTTAGCACGTTGTTAAAGTAGGCTATTGCTAGATCGTTTAAATCAGTATGTCATGCCAGTCTATTAATGAAAGAATAAAGATCATTTTAAAGACATCGGTGACTGATAACACATTCAGTCTCAAGACTATATAAACCAGCAGTAGGGACAAATGATTTATGAGTAAACCAGTTCTGTATAGTCATTTAAGACGGTTGTCCTAAAAGTATCGATGTGAGCCCTCTTAATATATGAAGCATTACATTAAGCATTCTGTTCATTATAGGCCCATATACTATAATAAAATGTGTATTCCTTCATGAGAACAGAAGAAGCTCACCAGATCAATCCAAACTTATCTGTCACAACAGGTTGAGTATCGATGTGAGCCCTCGTAATATATTAAGCATTACATTAAGCATTCTGTTCATTATAGGCCCATATACTATAATAAAATGTGTCTTCCTTCATGAGAACAGAAGAAGCTCATCAGATCAATCCAAACTTATCTGTCACAACAGGTTGAGTACCCAGTTTGCTTATAGGCTAAGAAAAGAACTAGCTGAGCTAGTTTACGTACCCCCTCCACCCACACACACACACACACACACACACACACAAACAAACACACACACACACACACACTGTTTACAATAATGGGAAGATGGTAAATGAATTATGAACCTCAAATTATCCGCTTGCCTCTGTGGAAAGAATAACCTTGAACCCAATATGTGGTCTAGTTAAACTTTCCATCAATGCCTGCAAAAGGAGTATGTGTCTTTGCTGACAATGTCACCCTCGCTCCCTGTTGTCTAAAGTACCAACTCTCTGCCTTTCTTAGGAGGATGCGAAATACGACCCTAGTTAAACTGGACCGCTTCATCTTTGTGCCGCCAGCTATTTAATAAAACATTTAAACACAGCTTGGCAAATTGTTATACTACAAATGCTAGCTATATAAATAAATAAACAAACAAATAAACACACACACATACGGTCACACACACGTGAACTGTAAAAATATCATTTTTACAAGTAACCACGGTAACGTGGACGTTAAACGAATCCCAACTCTAAAATTTAAATAGAGCCGCTTGTAGATTACCAGTGGCAAGGTGAGCAATTTCTGGGAATATAACGTTTTTTCCAGACACACGTAAATTATTTATACTCAGACAAAGGGCATTCTGGCCAAAGTCACCATGTCAGGCGTTTCTTTTCTCCGTTCACCTCCCTATAAATATCCCGTTTACCCGCCTAGCTAAATTAGCGAAGTAAACAGCCAAGTCTAGCAATCCTAGCTAAACTAGCTCGCTTATTGGATGCAATGTTATCAGTTGTTGACCTTGCCACCAAATTGAAAAGAAAACTAATCAAGTACTTTAATTTGCCAATTTTTCATTAACCACAATGCAAGTACAGTTGCAAATCTTAATGACAGGGTATACGTCAATAATGTAATAACCATCTCCCTAAACTCATTCTCTGTCTAAAGGTAGCCTTGCCCAGCCCTGAATGGTATTTCCACTAGTGCACTCATTCTTGATCTTCTTCAGAATGGGTTGTTGAAATCTTTTAGGTTAACTCAGACTCACAGCCCAGTGTAACGTTCTTTGTTATCCTCTAAAACACATTATCAATAAAAAAAAATAAAAAAATAAAATAAATTGTGTGCCTTTCCTACAGGTAAACGAAGGCTGAGAATGAGCAGGCAAACATGATGTCGGCAGCATCCATCCCCAAGGACCTGTCCTACCTGTATGAGCGCTTTGTCTCCAAGCTGTCAGACGAAGGCTTCCACGACACGTGGAGCATCGGCAGCTTCCTAGTCATCTTCAACTTCTGCACGGTGACCCTCACGCTCATGTTGTCCGTGGTTTTCAGCTGGTGCTGTGGTTGGTGCTTCCAAGAGCCTGTCCACTCTGGCCAGGTGGGGGTCATGGTCACCTCAGCCAACTCCACAAATGTATACACCTCCCATCTGCTGACCTCTCCTACCACAGCCTCCACCCAGGAGATGGAGGAAGCTGTGGGACCAAACCCCATAACAGCTCCCCTTCAGACACTGCGGGCTGAACGCGTTCCAGAGGTGGAGCTCACGGTAGGACGCAGATCCGCAAAAAAGAAGCAGTGGAAGATTCGTGCAGGGGAGATCAGGAGAAAGCGTCAAAGACTTCTGCCTAGTAGGCCTAAGAACTCACTTGTTTAAGATAAGTTTGCTACTCTCCCTGTATATGAAGTCACACTTTATTTCTGTGCTGTGCTCTCTTTTATAATGAGGAAGGTCATCTTAAGCTGACTGCTGAGCCAAAATGTTTCCATCCATGGTGGCTGCATCAAATGTCCCACTGCAATTAAACTGATTCCATATTGAAGGTAGCTCTCTGTAGTTCTAACTGCTCTATACATTTCTCTTCTTCGGTTGCCTTGGGAGTAAATGGGCCTTTTATGGTGTCCAGGTACTAATCATGTCTTAGGCTAATCTAAGATCAGCATCTCTGACAATATGTAATAAGAGAAACTACATATCTGACCTCAGATTCTCTTAAAGTGACATTATCCTCTTCCAGTATTTTCAGCACTCTACAAGAAGTGTATTAGGGATTGAATACTGGTTAGAAACATTCTATCGGTGTTCTGTTCTGTGGTCAGTCTGGATGCTCTTATAAACCACGAAGGTCAGGATTCTGGCAGGGGAGGTTGGTCTTAGATCAGTGTCAAAGGCCAGCTTCCCATCATGAGCTGGAAAAGCCACGCTCTCTTTGGCCTCCTCCCGAGTCCTGCTTTCAGCCAAGTGGGGAGCTGTTTCTGAACCATCCATCTGCTACCAGAAGCACATCCATCTAATGAAGTCTATTCCTCATTCTGGTTACTTCTGTCACAGCAGAAAACTGCCCTTGTCTCCAACAGAGGAAGAAAAAAAGAGAATGCATTACAACGATGAATACACAGCAGGTGAGATCAGGTCTGTCAACTATGAATAATACAAAAGATCATTTAGTCTTGAACATACTGAGAGATACTTTATATTCTATCCGAGTCACCCCCCCTTCCCCCAGCAGCAGAAATACTCCATGGAATCAAGGTAAAATAGCATCTCGAGTGCCTTGTGAGTTTCTGCTAGAACATCCATTGTACTGTGTTTTTTCATACACCCACAGCATCGCACAAAAGCCTGATGGCATCCATGGGTGTGCTGTAGCAGTTTGCCACACGGGCACAAATGCTCTTTTTGTTTGTGCTGATCACAAGGGCCGACATTTGGCATCTTGTTTGCCGCCACAGTTCTGCTCCCGACGCCCGACGTTAGGTCAGTTCATTAAGCGACGGAAGGCGTTAGTGGGATTCTGCTACGCCGGCTCCGTTGCGCGTGTAATCTAGTGTGATTGGATTACAATGGCTTGGCGCTGATGTTCACTTGTTGATTAGTTAATCATTGTAGCCCACTTCACTCAAGAGAGCTGTCATGTTCATTTAGAGGAACTTTAATGATCACATGAAGGATTTTCTAGGGTTTGTTAGATGTTAATCAACAGTTCATGTTCCTCTGACACAAAACTCTACTAACTTCAGTGTTTATTGTTAGTCATGATAGCTTCTTTCCAGCATAGCAAATGTTTCTTTGAAAACCATGACTGTTGACAAATTCTGTAAGATTTTTTTATCAATATAAATAAACATCTTTCTTTTGAAGGTATGGGAGTGAAATACCCTGTAAAACAATGTGAAAAGGTGTAAGAAAAAAATGGGTTCAGTGCAAGCCTGCTATCAGATAATAACTACAGTCTTGTTAAATTCTGTAAGTTTTTATTTTTTAATATTAATCTTTTAACAGAGAAATAAAAGATGCTCTCAGTAGTTTAACTGTAAAATAGCTGGCTTGGGGATTTGACAATATGCTATAATCTTAGTGTTGAATTAGCTGTTAAAGTACTGAATTAACTCTTGCATTGTTGGAGCTAATTTATTTTCAGTACTATTCACAGTGAGGGCTGTTTTCACATTAGCAAAAGGTTAAATTTTACCATTGTCATCACAATGCTGTGAAAAAGGGCACCTGTGTGGTATGTGTTAATAAAAGCCTACTTTCTACTTTTCTTTGTTCTGTGTGGTCATTCGTTTATGTTCTAAACCACCTTGTGCTCTGTGTTGCTGTGACAGACTCAGTCCGTTTCCAGTACTCTGAATTAGATTATTATGCCAGTTCAAATACTATACGGTGATTTTAATGTATCATCAATTTGACCGATTTGTGATAGTTGTAAGTCCAGTGGGTCTTCTGAAGGTACAGTGGGTTTATGAGTTAAGTGGCTGACGTTTCTGAAATATTGATAACTATTTACTTCTTCAGTTCTAGCGGTCAACGCATGGGGGCACCAAAACTGCATCTATATAATTATATATCTAAAATACCAAAAGGAGGACAGAGTTCTATTGAAGAAATATTATTATATGCCGATAGCAAGGAATTTTAGAGATTAACCACTAGAACAGAATATAACATGGAGGAGGTTTTTTTGCATTACTGTAATATTGGTCTACTTAGCATGTGAGGTACTGTATACAACCCTGATAATATGTAAATCATCATTAACTAAATGATCGTTAATGACTATTTAATTATATTTTATTAATTGACATTGCTATAATAATTTCTATAGTAATCTTATAGATTATTAGTTTAAATACCCACAAAGGAAGTGATATTCTGACGTCAGGAAGAAAATCAACGCTACTTCCGAGAGAAACAAGGATGTTGCTGTCCACCGCTGTTTACAGTTCAATTTGAGTTTTATGCAGTTTTACTAGATATATGTTTGAGCACCTGTTTATGTTTTTATAATGTCCGAATCTCCAGATACTCGTAGTCTCGTCTCTGCATCCTCGCAGCTCAATTTAATGGAAATAGAGGCGGTAAGTGTCAGTTATTTTCTCTCACTGTTGATCCAGTCTACACCGTAGCTAGTATAGCTAACATATATTTCAGTAATTATTTCGCTAGCTAACGCTTTGCTAGGCTTTGTGGCTTTCAAACGCGTATTTGGCGTTTTTTTTAGACTCGTTGTTTACAGTAGTAGCATTACTGTCTGTCCTTGGGTTGTCGTTTTTAGCGAGATACTTAGACGTTAGCTAGCTAGCTATCCTACTTTACCTCAGACTGTATACACTTGCGTAACTGTTATGCAAAATGCTGCTGTTGTGGTTCTGATTGGGTTAAAATGGTAACCAGCTGAGTTTCAAGAACAGGCTTTCAGAAACGCCATTGTAACTGTCAAAGTTACGCATATGGTTTAAAGGTACAGAACAGTTGGTGCTTGCAAATGGTGCAGCATCTACTGTTCTAGCGTCCTCCAGCCACGACGAACATGAAGATTTTCCTCATTTTCCAGATTGACGATAAAGAATTTGACATTCCTCAAGTTGACACACCGCCGACTCTAGAAAGTATTCTGAACGAGGTGAGCAGTCCCTCTTCTCTATATACAAATGCTGACATATGCTTTAGCTTAAAGATTGAACTTTAATAGAGATAAGTGAACTGACGAACGCTGCTGTTTAATGGCAGACTGTGTAACGGCTCAGGTTGCACAAAGTTTTCCAGTTTTGTCTGTGTCCACTCCACACCCCACACACTTGTGGCTGTGCTGTGTGTAGCCCGAGGAGGAGGACGAACCCTTTGTCCTGGAGGACACGTGTCTGCTGAACACAGAGAACATCGACGCACATTCCTGCGAGACCTCGTCTCTTGCCAGCTCTGACAGTGGAGACCGTGCCCACCTGAAGAGGTGCAGCACACACACACACAACATTGTCTGCACTCTTGTCTCGTGGAGTGTGTGCAGTTCTTTATATAAAATGCCTGTTTGTCATTATGTATGTGTAGAGAGGCAGGGTTGTAATACTGCTGTGTGTATGTGCGTTTCTACAGGAGGAGGAAGGCTGTGGAGACTAGCGCTACCATCCATGGTTCAGTGTTGCGACACAGCACGCTGAAAGGCGCCTCAGCCCAGATCATCTCTGCCGCGGTGAGCATCGCCGACCTTCTCATACCGTTCCCTCCCGTTTGTCTTTCTGTCTGTCAGGTACTTGACGTTTCAATCTCTGCTTTCTCCTTTGTCTAGGAGAAAGTCGACGCGGGGCTGCCCACAGCGATCGTGAGGGCTGGTGTTCTGAAGTTTGATTTGTGTTTCTTCCATTTCTGGCATTATGTTGTGTGTTTGTGTGGATTTGCTCCATCGCTCTGTGTTTGTGTGTGTGTGTGTTTGTGTGTGTTATCAGACGGTGTCTAGCATCATTGCCGTGGGAACGTCACATGGCCTGGCCCTGGTTTTCGGTAAGCACACTACACACTAACATCCAGTTTATTTTGTGTAGTTTCTCAGACCATTCACAAAGGTGTCTTCTTCATATATGAATCGAAAGTAAAGTAACGTGGCCGATTGACGATGACTGTCATGTTTTGTTGTTTTCTGTTTTAAAGAATGCAGAGTTTTATTTATTTAAGAATAAAAGTTATTCGGCACAAAAAAGATTTTAAAGTGAAAGTACAAAAGACGTAATTATTTAACGTGAATTTTTTTTCGTTCGTTAACATTGCGTATTTTCTACCGGCAATGTTCGCGTGCTTTAAAGTGTTTGTACACTAAACTGTTGTGGTCTTTCTGCCTCGGCTTGGATTGGGCGGAATGATCAGGAAAAGGTAAAGTGAAGCTGTTGTAGTGATATGAAAAGTCTGTGGGTCGTCTCTCTCACGTCTGCGGGGTGCTGGCATGCTGCCCAGCGGCCGTGATCGTCCCAGAGGCTCACGTGGCTCTGCTGGCCAGGCTGCCTGCGCTCAAACGCATGGCGACCCGTTGTCGCGGCGACCCGTTGTCGCGGCGACCCGTTGTCGCGGCGACCCGCTTGTCGCGGCCTCCGTCTGTCTGTGGCATGCTCCTCTTGTCTTCTACCTGTGTGGGAGTTCGGGACTCTTAACCCTTCACTGTCGTTATGGCACGTTTTCTGCGTTTGGCAGGTGGCCACTCCTTGAAGCTCCACTGACTTGTGTGTGTGTGTGTGTGTGTGTGTGTGTGTGTGTGTTTTGAAGCTGTTTTCATCTTATCTGATCTTTCCCTGGCTTTTTCGCTGGCTGGCTGTGGTTGTAGTGCAAAGAGAGAGCATCTCCCTTGTCACACACCCTTCCCCCACGAGCCTGGATGGCACACGCACACTGTTACCTGTGATGGCACACGCACACTGTTACCTGTGATGGCACACGCACACTGTTACCTGTGATGGCACACGCACACTGTTACCTG
>JAOXYF010000014.1:9071391-9086445 GCA_028565775.1 Sternarchorhynchus goeldii | reverse complement strand
AGGTGGAGTGGTTAGTGTTCTTTGAGCAGGTGGAGTGGTTAGTGTTCTTTGAGCAGGTGGAGTGGTTAGTGTTCTTTGAGCAGGTGGAGTGGTTAGTGTTCTTTCTCTCTGTTTCTGTTCTCTCCTTGTTTCCTTTTTTCCTCTTATAATAATTTATTTTTTTGTTCACCTTTTCCCTCATCTCTCTCTCTCTCTCTCTCTCTCTCTCTCTCTCTCTCTCTCTCTGTCTCTCACACACACACACACACACACACACACACTTCTGTCGTGTCTGTTTAAGTGCTAATGGCTATAAAGCACCTTTTGTCTCTCTCATCATCTGGTTGGTAATCAGCTGAATGCTCTCCCTTCCTCAGTGTGGGAGCTCATTGAGAGACTCCCTCACTCCCTAACTCAGTCCTTCACTCACTCCCTCACTCCCTAACTCTCAGTCCTTCACTCACTCCCTCACTCCCTAACTCTCAGTCCTTCACTCACTCCCTCACTCCATAGCTCAGTTCACTCTCACTCACTCACACACTCTCCCTCTCTCTCTCCTTCTCTCTCTTTCCCTCTCTCTCTCCTTCTCTCTCTCCTTCTCTCTCTTTCCCTCTCTCTCCCTCTCTCTCTCTTTCTCTCTCTCTCTCTCTCAGCATTACATAAGCAGCACTTTCTTTTTTCTTTCCATCTCTCTCCCACCTTCAGAGCTCATTAATAGTAGTGATTTATTTTTGCCAGCTGTGACCTTTTCATGAATTGAAATGTCTGTGTGCATATTCGTGTGTGTGTGTGTGTGTGTGTGTGTGTGTGTGTGTGTGTGTGTGTGTGTGTGTGTGTGTGTGTGTGTGTGTGTGTGTCTTCCACAGGTTATGGTGGATAACACGGACTTCACCCCGTCCCAGGTGGGCTGCCTGTTCACCTTCCTCGCCCGCCAGCTCGCCAAGCCCGACAACACCCTCTTCGTCAACAGGAAGCTGTTTGACCAGGTGACCCCCCCTGTTCTGTTCTCCACCCGCTCTGGGTGTAGTGGAGTCGGTACGAGGCGTTAAAGTGCCGGACGGTCGGCTCGCGTGTCGGATCTGAGGCGCGAGGCGCTGAGATCGAGGCCGCCTCCGCTCTGAGGCGCTTTTCAGCTCCTTTACGTTGTTTGTACTCTGTTGTATTTGCTGTAGGGTGAGAGTCGACGTAACCGTATACGTGTGTGCAGGTTCTGGAGTTCCTCTGCAGCCCAGACGATGATTCCAGGCACACAGAGAGACAGCAGGTAAGTCCGCAGGAGGTCCTTCGGCATCTACTGCTCTGTTTGCAAAGCGGCTCTCGTCCCAGCGTCTGTTTCCTGAACCCTTACAAACACCCGCTGTGAGGTGTTAAACAAATGGTCGGGTGTAGTTGACCAGGGCTCGGATTGGTCCGAGCAGGTCAGGTGACTTTACTCATGGTGGTGTTGGACGTTACAGGTGCTGCTGGAGCTACTTCAGGTGGGAGGTGTGGTTCAGTTTGACGAGGGGCGGCTCCTCGCTCTGGCAGAGAAGGCGGAGTTGTAAGTATTTGTCCAATCAAAAGCAAGAATGCAAGACAAACACAGATCATCCAGCACAGAGGCATTTACTGTTGGATATTATATATATCATTCTGGATATAAACAAAGCATCAGAATGGCTCTGACAAAAACTGTATGTTAACATTTCTAGGCCAAAACAGTATAGTATCGCAACACATTACCTTTATTGATACTCTATTGATATCAATAAATCAATGTTCCCTTTAAAGAGGCCAGCAAACCTGACTCATCCAGCAGAGGTGCCTTTCCAGGTTCAACGCTCTTAGGATTTAACACACATCCAGTCACATCCGCTGCACTGTTTAATAGAACTTTCTGATGAAGCTGCATTTTCCACTGCTTTTAAGGAGGGTGATGGCAAAGTGAACAGAAGTGCTAATGCATCGCTGGCCTGTGCTGGCCTGTGCTGGCCTGTGCTGGCCTGTGCTGGCCTGTGCTGGCCTGTGCCGGCCTGTGCCGGCCTTTGCTGGGGTTTTTTATTAGTTACTGTGTGCTTTGGCTCATTGAGAGGGACGCTGGCTTCCCCCAGGCATCTAAGGCTAATTACTGTACCTGCAGTTACCTTCAATTAACTTTATTTAATGGGTTTTGTATAATTAAGGAGCAATGAAGTTACTGGGAGAGCTGAGTAGCATTGATTTGATTTCTACTGAGAAATTCAGGACATTTTAGGACGCAAACAATTTGCTTTAATTCCACCTGTCCATGTTGTCCACATTTCTTCCCTCAGTCTGCTTTCATACTATGTACCTCTCACTCACTGTATCTCTCTTTCTCTCACCCCCTCTCCCCCTCTCCTTCTCTCCCTCTCTCTCCTCTTAATCCATCTTTCTCTTTCTCTTTGCTCTTGTTCATTGTCTCCCTGCAGTTATCAGATCTGTGAGTTCATGTATGAACAGAAACACCTTTATGATCGAATCATTGACTGCTACCTCAAGGACCCTTTAAGAAAGGTACATTTTCCTTCTTTTTCTCTCTCTCTCTCTCTCTTCGCTCTCTCTGACTCCCTCTCTGACTCCCTCTCTTCTTTCTTCTCTCTCTCTGACTCCCTCTCTTCTTTCTTCTCTCTCTCTGACTCCCTCTTCTCTCTCTCTGACTCCCTCTCTTCTTCTCTCTCTCTGACTCCCTCTCTTCTTTCTTCTCTCCCTCTGACTCCCTCTCTTCTTTCTTCTCTCTCTCTCTGACTCCCTCTCTTCTTTCTTCTCTCTCTCTCTGACTCCCTCTCTCCTCATCCATCTCTAAAGTCCCTGTGTTTCCTTTGCTCGGGCTTCAGGAGGAGATTTATAACTACATCCACAACATCCTGGCCATGCCTGGCTACAGCCCGGAGGACAAACAGACTGCAAGGACGAAGTCTCTGGACCATGTTAAGGCAAGTCACTTTCCCAGTATGAATAATAATAATAATAATAATAATACATCTGCCACATCAGAGAGGATTGTGGAGATGTCCTGTGATGTTCTTTTTTTCTTAAATGATTTGCTTTGCTTGCCGTATTTGTCCACCTCTACCTCAGTTGTGGAATATCTGCCCGTTAGAGTTGATATGTTCATCATGAGGTTCTTCATCCCTGGTGGTCTGCACTCCATAAGATTACACACTGTGTTTTTCGATCATCGTTGTTATGGCCACCTAATGAAATATTTTTGATATAGAACTTGAATTAACAATCAATTCTTTTTGTTGGTATTTGTTGCTAAGGTTGGTATTCAACCATTTTGGAGGCTTTTTAAATCAGTAGGTAGGGGAATCATAGACTCTACTACTCTAACAGCAAACTGATATAGACAACAAGTCTAGATAGATATAGACCCAATCTGTATGATATAGACCCAAGTCTAGATATTTTAGACAGAAAACCCCAGACCTCAACACCCAACCCCAGGTTGAAGGCTAGTATTGCATGTTCTGATTGGTTGAAGGCTAGTATTGCATGTTCTGATTGGTTGAAGGCTAGTATTGCATGTTCTGATTGGTTGTTTTTTTTTTTTTTTTTTTTGTCTCTTGCAGGAAGTGTCTAGCATTAACGCGTCTAAGACGCTCACACCAGTTTGGCCCGTAAGGCTGATGTTTACTTTTGTCTGATTGGTCGTTTGCTGTCTTGCAGGAACTAGTTAGCATTAACCCAGCTAAAGCAGCCGAGCTGGTGGCTGGTCACTTCACCGGCGAGGTGGAGTCTATCATTTCTGCTCTACAGGTCAGTGCGGTTTGTCTTTCTTAGCAAAGCCATAACTTATCATTTATGTGTGAGTTCGCTTTTGGAGAGTTGCCAAAATGAAAAGCCGCACAGAGCAAAACCCTGAACATTTTCAATATGTTAACGTTTCAGACTATGCAGGGGAGTTGTTTGAACCAAAAAAAAAATCCTTATCCTTCATGTGACTCGAATACCAATGTAACAAACAATAGTTCAGGCCAGTTATAGTAGTTGTATAAACACACACAAACTTCAGACACTACCATCGGCCTGGTGCAGTGAGAGCGCGCTGTATCTGCGAGGATGCAGTGAGAGCGCGCTGTACCCGCGAGGATGCAGTGAGAGCGCGCTGTATCCATGACGATTTATGGTCATCTTTAAAGGATAATGCCAGTACCAAATAACCTGCCTCTACTTCAGTGCACTCAACAGATCAATAAAGGCTGTGTGTGCGCGCGTGTGTGTGCGCGCGTGTGTGCGCGCGTGTGTGCGCGCGTGTGTGCGCGCGTGTGTGCGCGCGTGTGTGCGCGCGTGTGTGCGTGCACGCGCGTGTGTGTGCGCGCATGTGTGTGAGGGATAAAGACAGACAGTTTCCTTGCATTACCCATTGTTGTGCAATGAGACAGTGAGATGCTGTCAGTGCGTCTAGGAGAAGATGAAACAAACGCATTCTGTGTGTGTGTGTAGTTTAACACCACAAAATGTATCCTTAACATGAAAAACAAACAAGAACAGATTTAATTCAGGATCCTCAGGGTTATTGATAGGTGTAGGCATAACAGCGCTGGCTTACAGTAATAGGTGTATGGAATCTCACTATAAGGTGGGTGCGTGTGTGTGCGCGCGAGTGTGTGTGCGCGCGCGAATGTGTGTGTGTGTGTGTGTGTGTGTGTGCGTGCATATGCGTGTGTGTGCGTGCATATGCGTGTGTGTGTGTGTGTGTGTGCGCGCACGCGCGTGAGTGTGTGTGCGCGCGCGCGCGAGTGTGTGTGTGTGTGTGTGCGTGTGTGTGAGAGAGTGAGTGAATAAATGGATTAGGTCCTATCTGCAGTGCTGTGGAATTGGCTTTGCTTTATCATAGGCTCTGGCTGTGAAGTGTTAATTGAAAAGCCTGATAGTGGTGCTGCTGTGTGCTCTGTGAAGAGATGAGAAGGAGAAATAAACATTTTGTTTATCCTCGTACGGCGCTCACGGCTGCTACCAGACGGACTGCAACATTAATCCTTCTGTGGCAACACTGGGACGATACAGACCAGCGTTTGGGGAAAATCCGATAACCGCGTGAACCGCGGCAGTAAAAAACACGTGATTTAAGAGCAGAAAGGTTCCACAGGAACCCCTGAGCACGATGGCAGTAACACCAAAGATATTGTCCGTGGTGATTACGCGACGTGTTTATAAACACATTTGAATGGTCACGGTAATAAAATAACCCACAGGCAAAGTCCACATCCCAGTCACCTGATTACTTGCTATTGAGCTCACCTCCGATTTTCCATCAGCGTGGAGGTTTGTTACATAACGTTTAATACCAATCTTCGTGCTGCGCAGTATCATGTTAGCTGGAGATAGTATCATGCTTTACACCTGCCCTCACCATGCTGACATCTCTGACATATTCAAATAAACCTTCCAGGATTTCTCGTACCAGAGTCTCTGTGTGCTCTGAGCCAGCATGACTTTTCTTACATTGAGTCCCTTGTGTTTTAAAAAGAAACTTTTTCATCCAAAAGGATAGAAGCTACATCTGGACAGCGTAATAACTGTGATTTGAAAGAGCAGCTTAGCCATGTTTTCATCTTGTTTACACTCTGGTATGGTTGTGTTTCTGTAGGATGACTATTTGGTGTTCCAGCTCTTAAAGAACCTGTTGGATCCAAGGTAAACA
The DNA here is from genome assembly GCA_028565775.1 of Sternarchorhynchus goeldii. NCBI lineage: Eukaryota > Metazoa > Chordata > Actinopteri > Gymnotiformes > Apteronotidae > Sternarchorhynchus > Sternarchorhynchus goeldii. Next base: position 9,080,819 of record JAOXYF010000014.1, on the reverse strand, counting down.
AAAAAAAATACACACATGTATATAAATATTTGTGAATATATGGAAGGAACTTTTAGTTCCCTTTGGTGTCTCTGCCCCTTCCTCTTTCTCTAGAGTCTCTTATCGTTTTAAAGGAAAGTGCATTAGTTGTTCTTGGAGTCTCCTCCGTGTGCATTAGTGGTAGTGTATCAGACTCCCTGCCCCTGTGAGACCGTAGAGAAGGAGCAGTGTAGGCTGATGCAGGCCCCCCCCCCCGCCCACACACACACACACACACACACACAAACACACACACACACACACACACACACACACACACACTGCTCATGACCTGGCTGTCTATAGGGCAGGATTACTGCTGTTCCGGTATGAATGTCCAACGATGGCCGTCAGCGTTTGAGGATGGAGGAGGGCATACGTGTCTCCACCAGTTGAAGTTCAGTGCAGGGTCACGTGTGTGTGTGTGTGTGTGTGTGTGTGTGTGTGTGGGCCCATGTTTTCAGCGCTAGGGTTGAGATGTGCTTAAGTGCTTTCTTGCTTAAATTTCATTTGGTTTCATGGATGTTTTATCAGTGAAGCATCTGCTGTAGTGTATGGAGTTATTTACCTCAGAAAGCAGTGTGGTTGTTGGGATTTTGGGTTCGAGTCCATGCAGACAGCTGCTACTTATGATCCAAAAACAATAACAACATGGACATAACTGCACTGTTTTTGATCATCTGCACGTTCAAACTTGTTTGATTCAGTCATATTGTTTGTTCCACATTGAAAGAGTAGTCAATCCAGTCATGGGGTGAGCAAGAACTGGTCCTAGATCAGTATACTGTCATCCAGCTACTGGATTGGTCTGAGATTGGCTGATGAGGGCATAAACCCCATACTGTGATTTGCTAGGAGGTTCATTTGCATATATTTCAGCCATCTGTGTTCAAGTATGCATTCCAACACTAACTGGGATAACGATGAAGGACTGGTGAAGCCCTGGGATGTTCTCGTTACACGTTCTAGCCGCGGTTAGCAGCACGTTGTGGATTTAGTTCGAAATGACGTGGCTTTACTCTTGGGCCGCGCAACTCACCACTCACGATTGTTTAGGAGTTGCAGTCTGAGAACATCCAAGCTCGCCATGCACCTCCCCACCCCCACTCACACACACACACTCACACACACACACACACACACACACACACCCCGCTTTGGCGGCGGTGGAGTGGGGCAGAAATCAGCCTGTCGCACTCACCGCCTCCCCTCCCCTAATTACACTGCATACAGGCCCTCCGTCTCGAAGCGCGTTTAGCCGAGGGTGATTGTGCTTTGATTTGAGAGCCATGGCTGTGATGAAGAAAGACCCTCTACACAAGGAAAGCCACTCTGCATAGTGTGTGTGTCTGTGTGTCTGTATGGGTGTGTATCTGTGTGTGTGTGTGTGTGTGTGTGTGTGTTTGGGTTTACTTTTGTGTGTGTGTGTGTGTGTGTGTGTGTGTGTGTGTTTTGTGAGTGATAAAGGCTTCTGTGTTCTATGTTCTGAGAATATTAGAAGTGGTCTGGCCTCATTTGCATGAACGTGACCTTTGGACCTCCAGTTGCTATTTCCGTTAGACAGTGTTGATTTATTTTGCATTAAATTTGTTGTTGAATTTCATTTTCTATGAATTATCCCCCAGTGAAAGGCCAAATCCCCAGGCTGTCCTGACGCTGGGACCCGAGCTCCATGAGCTCCTGGTGGGGCTGCTGTGCCGCTACTGCCCCCGCCAGGTCACACCCTTCCTTCAGACCTCCCAGCACTACCGGCTGGAGGAGACCATAGCAGTAAGGGCGACTCGTATACCCAACACACGCATGCACACACACACACTCCTGCTTACTTTAAACACTTCCGATTTCTTTTCTGACCCCTCTCTCTCTCTCTCTCTCGCTCTCTCTCTCTCTCACACACACACACACACGTTATGCACATATTGGCTTATTTAACTGGTAAACAGTGTCTGCTCGAAAACCAGTCAACTATTGAGAACCGAGCCCGATCTGTTTGTAGCCAACGGCCTCCAGCACCAGCGTGTGTTAGTTCAGTAGAGGTAAGAGAAACCAGGCTCGTCTGCAGACACTCAGCAGGCCTTTAATAATAGAGAGAGTTTGGGCGTCCTGTTTAATAAGGACGATAGCTGGTGAGGGAGGTGGAGGGAGAGCTGAATTGCTAACGCGGCGTAGGGAGAGAGGGAAGGAGGGAGAAAGAGAGAGTACTCTGAAGTACTCTAGTGAGAGACTGGCAGGTGAAGGGCAGAGAATCAATGCGGTTTTACAGCCACTGGCACCTCCTAAATATTTGATTAGGCTTAGACACACACACACACACACACAAGCGCACACACACATGGTAGCTATGCCTGTTCTCCTGCCTTAAGTACGCTGTCCCTTTCAATTCAAGTCTGCCTACCAAATGCACCTGTCTGACCTTCTGTACCGCTGCCTTGTCTTGCTATCTGGATGCTGGTCTGTTTTATTCTGCCTGAACATTTATTTTATTCCATTATGCCTGTCTGCTTGACTCCCCGTGTGTGATGGTTCTTGGGTAGATGTTCCTCTTTGTAGCGCTCAGCTCCCTTCAATCTGCCCCTCCGTATTAGTAACACCTGCACAACAACGTTGCGTCATTGAGACGTGACCTGCCTGTCTCTTCTCGCCTTTACATCACAGATTACCCAGAAGCACGAGCTGCCAGAGGCCACTTCCTACCTGCTGGAGAAGAAGGGCGACGTGCACGGAGCCTTCCAAGTGCTGCTGCAGGTCCGAGGCCCCACTAGTCGCCCCCAACTCACTGCTGACGCAGGCATGAAGCAGGAAACCGCAGCCAAAGGCAGCCATGTTGGCTCAGGCGGCTGAATGCCACGCTGGTTCGGCGATGGACCAGATGCGCTGTCTAACACTGAGAGCTTGTAAACGTGGATAAGTGTGATTTTGAGACTCAGCAGTACTTCTGGTGTTATAAAGTTTGATCATCATGTCAGTGTCCGTTTACTGTAAGCTCTCCAGTTTACTGCACAAACGTGTGTGTACATACTCCACAGCTGCACATAACATGATGAAGACCCAGACTCAGGAGAGTAAGGAAATAACCTGTGTGATAACACACTGAGGCTCTACAGTGTAGGATTATCCCAGATAGAATGAGAGAGAGGGGGAAGTATTTGATCATCTGTGTGTGTGTGTCTCAGATGTTAAAAAACAAGCTACACACACTAACCCAAGAGAGTGCTGGAGCTGGCAGGCCTGAGGAGGCAGGTGCTGAAGATCACACTCCATTGGCCATGGTGGAGGGAGCCCTGACTGACATCATCGAACTGTGTCACAGGAACTCGCACGGTCTCAACCAGCAGCAGAGGGAGGTGGGCTTGTGTGTGTGTGTGTGTGTGTGTGTGTGTCTGTCCTTGGAGATGGATTCTGCTTGAACCTCTTGATTGGTGTTCATTTATTCATAAGCTTATTATATTAATACATAAATATCCTAGTTTTGTGTGTGTGTGTGTGTGTGTGTGTGTGTCACTCTCTCTCTCTCGTTCGGTTTAACTTTTACTATGTCTCTTTCTCAATCTCTCTCTCTGTCTTGCTTGCTATCTCTATCTCTTTTGGTTTCTTTCTCTTGCTATCTCTCTCTCTCTCTCTCTCTTTTGGTTTCTTTCTCTTGCTTTCTATCTCTCTCCTAGGCTCTCTGGTTTCCTCTTCTGGAGGCCATGATGTTGCCACAGAAACTCCTTAAAGGCCCCAATGCCAAACATACTTCTGAAGGTAACACACACACACACACACACACACACACACACACACACACACACACACACACATTTATATATATTTTATCTCTACCAATTCAGTGGAGCTTAAGGCTTATTCCCCAGTTTCCCCTGCTGGTGTATTGTTAAGAAGAACCTAATGAACAATTAAACCCTTTTTATATGAAGAATCCCTGATAACACATTCAATTTTACTAATAACGAATATCTAAATGCCTGGGGATGGAAGCCAGATAGTGACTCTGCATCTGAAAATTGCTCTCCTCAAGCAAGACACGCTCCATCATGTTTAAGATTTTGTGTGTGTGTGTGTTCTCAGCACTGAAGGAACTCACCATGAAGCTTTTAAACAGTATGTCCAGCTTCATTGCCTTGCCTGCCATCATTCATCGCATCTTACAGGTAACTTTAGTGCTTTTAAATGTTATAGCTGTGTAATAAGCATGTTATAAGCATGTGTTATAGCTGTGCAATAAGCATGTGTTATAAGCATGTGTTAAAGCTTTGTAATAAGCATGTAATTTAGTATGTCTGATTCTTTGCATGGTAGCTAAGGAAATGGGTGTTTTGTGTTTAAGAATACATCTGAATTGTTTGTGTACTTGAATATTAGTTTTTTGTGTTTCAAGGGCCTAAACAGACACCAGTCCCTTTTACACACTCATACAGACATTCACAGACAAAGCATTAACCCAACACCAATCCCCTTTGCACACACACAGGTACACACAGATAAGCAGAGAAAAATATCTAACTTCATGTATATCTAACTGTGTATATCTAACTTCATGCCACAAATCAATTTATTCCTTGCCTTCTATGTCCAGATATGTGGCTGGAACACATATACTGTTAAAAGCAAATTCTGTCGGCCACCTCAGCTAAATCATCGTGGCCCATATCTCTCTCTCTCTCTGTCTCCCTCACACACACACGCACACACACACACACAATGATATATCTAGTGAGATGCTGCAAGCTGAATTCACACCTGCCATCATGTCAAGATAAGTGAAGACATGCATGGTTAAGGTGCACTCCAAAGAAAAAACACCCAAACACACACACAGTATATATTGTGTGTACTCTTAAAGTGTGTAATCAATAAGAGGTGTGGTCCAATAGAAGTATATTGTCTGTGTTCACTCGCGCGTCTGTGCGCTAACCTCTGTCACCAGTCATTTATGGAACCAGTAATTCGTGGAACCAGTCATTTGCTGCGTATGAATGTTTAGAGGTTTTGAGTTTTCCTTTTAAATGCCTGGTAGCCCTAATAACTTCAAAATCCATCCACTGTTTGCAAACACTAGGGTAACCCATATCAGGACGTGACTCATTCGGACAGTTTCTCCATTCTGTCCTGAGGGACCACAAACCAGTTTAGTTGTGGGCTGCATCAAAACCGTCTTAGGCACCATTGCGACTGGACTGAGGAAAAAAAATCATCTTAATACGTGACTGAGGTTTCTGGTCCATAGTATAGTTTAAACTTCCCTGTGTTAATAGTGCAGCTCGGCTGTCCGACTGAGGGAGAGGTGACAACTCGATGACATTCAACGCCTTTGCTTGGTTTGATTATCTGGGCTGTGCTGACATGAATGCTAACGCGTAGCTGTGCTAATGCGAATGCTAACGTGTACCTGTGCTAGCGCGAATGCTAACGTGTACCTGTGCTAGCGCGAATGCTAACGCGTACCTGTGCTAGCGCGAATGCTAACGCGTACCTGTGCTAGCGCGAATGCTAACGCGTACATGTGCTAGCGCGAATGCTAACGCGTACCTGTGCTAGCGCGAATGCTAACGCGTAGCTGTGCTAGCGCGAATGCTAACGCGTAGCTGTGCTAGCGCGAATGCTAACGTGTACATGTGCTAGCGCGAATGCTAACGTGTAGCCGTGCTGTACTGTTGTCAGTAACGGCATGCGTCATCAGCAAAAACACGCGCGCTAGCATCAGTTGACCAAGACGTAAATATGAGTGAAACCTGGATTAGGGTGATGCTAAGATTTCTCTTACTAGTTACTAGAAATTTCTTACTAGTTACTAGGTCATAGAGTAGAGGAGTGGCAGGTGCCTTGGAGACATGTCTCGTAAGCTTATGGTTTTGCAGCTATTAACACCGTTGTAAATGTGTTAATAGCTAATAAAGGTGTTAATGTGCTATAAGTATATTGTTGTGCATATGTGTATGTGCTTGTGTGTGTAGTCCCTGGAATGACTGCTTGTTTGTGTCTGAGGCTTTTTATGAAGTTTTGTCTGAAGTCTGCAGCTTGTGTGTGTGTTTGAAGCTTTTGTGGGGGTAGGGTTGGGGGTGTTTGAAGCTTGTCTGCAGGTGCACGTCTGGGTTTTATCAGTGTCAAGGCTGTCAGCTCCACAGCTTAAGCCGCAGCAATGTTGGAGTGTGTCACTGTGTCACAGTGCTGGAGTGCGTCACTGTGTCACAGTGCTGGAGTGCGTCACTGCTTCACCTGTGAGTGATACTGCCGTTCTGAACCACTGCACATGTTCACCATCAGACCACCTTCTCACTCAGTTGAATCTGTTTGAGGTCAGTTAAAATTTGAACGACTGAGACTAAAAGGAGGAATTAGTTTGCAGCCACTTTCTGGATTGCAGCTGAAAGATATTGTCTCTATTCACGCAACCTTTCCCACACCCCCTCTTCAGTACAGCTATACATGTTGTTCTCGAAATTCTCTGATGGATTCTGCTATATGGATGTTTTTTTGGCTGCTGCAGGTTTTTGCTCTTGTTTCTTCCTCCAATGAGGATGCAGGGGAGTTACTTTGGGTTTTTCAGGGTCGCCAAGCCACACTTTTGCACTTCGGGTTTGCACACCTGAAACCCAGTAAGAATGACCAATGCTTCACTATACAGTTATTACTGCTGGTGCTGGCACTGTCCATGGTGCTGAAGTGGGTCTGGTGCAGGGGGGGGGGGGGTCTGCACGTCTGTGTGTGTGTGTTTAAGGGGGGCCAAGCTCTTTGTGCTCCTTCCGTATGAAGCAGGTGTAGTACACGTTCTGCTTCTCCAAGCTCTCACAACAGGACCTTTTTTCTTGCATGTGTGTTTGTGTTCATCTGCACAGAGGTGGTTGCGCAATGTGACACTCTTAAGTGATTTTTGAACGTGGTTAGTATGTCAGCGGTGTGAGGCAGCTATGTTCTGTAGTGCAGGTACACTGCTCTGTTACTGGGAACACTAATCTCTCTCTCTCTCTCTCCTGTGATGCCTTGAGTGATGGCAAGCTCAAAATTATGATTCAGTGTATGAGCTACATTATAAAGGAATTTTGGTTTGCATTTGGCATTAGGTGTGTGTGTGAGAGAGAAAGAGAGAAAGAGAGAGGGGTGGGGAAGCATTAGTTAGTTTCATCTCATCCCCAACTCACCACAGGAGCCTTTCACAACAATCGTTCTCTCTCCCTCTCTCTCCCTTTCTCTCTTTCTCTCTATCTCTCTATCTCTCTGTCTCTCTGTACATGGTCATTTCCCACAGGGATGCAACAGCCCATTTTCACAGCAGGCTCTGATTCATTCAGCTACTGTGTGTGTCTTTGCATTGTGTTGTTCTGTGTTGTGTTTGGTGTGTGTGTGTGTGTGTGTGTGTGTGTGCAGGCACATGTGTGTTGTGTAACATAGTTTATATATTTTGTTGTATTGGTTTTTCTCCATCTATTAGATAAGTTGTGTGCGGTGGTGTGAATGTTGCAACATGAAACATGGTGATAGAGACTAGAGGGAGGGAGAGAGAAATAGAGAGAGAGAGAGAGAGAGAGGGAAGAAAGAAGGAGGGGAAGCATTGGAGGGAGCGAGAGGCAAACAGATAAGAGTATTATTGTGGCTGCGTTGTGTGACCTTTAGCCATGCAGACTGATGAAGCTGTAGCTTCTCATAAAGACAGTATTATCTAGGGGACATGATACCTAATCTCTCTGTGTCTCTCTCTCTCTCTCTCTCACTCCCACACACACACACACACACACACACACACACGCTGCTTGTGTGTGCATGCGCGCGTGTGACTCGCCCACAGCACGTTGATCTCTGTATCTGATTGGGTTGGATCTTCAGCTGAGGGCGGGACTGCCCAAGTGTGTACAACAGGCTGACTGTGTGTGTGTGTGTGTATGAGTGCTGGTGTTGGGCTGCGCTGTGGCCCGGTGCTGTCCACACTCACGGGGATGTCTCTGACTGCTAGCTCTGTTCAGCTGAGATTCTGTCATGGAGAATCTCACGTGTCTGTTCGCGCTGTGTGTTGACGTGTGTTTTAGTATCATCAGTGAACACGTGCTTCATCTAGCCTTTCTCCACTTCCTTACCCACAGTGTGTGTGTGTGTGTGTGTGTGTGTGTGTGTGTGTGTGTGTGCGCGTGTACGCATGCGTATGCGTGTGTGTGTCTGTCTGTGTGTGCGTGTGTGTGTGCTCCCTAGGACCCTGTTTATGGGAAAGGGAAGTTGGCTGAGATCCAGGGCCTCATTCTTGGAATGTTGGAGACTTTCAACTACGAACAGGTACTGTGTTCATATGTCTTAAGAGCTTGTGAATGTAATGATCATTAATTAAATATGCCACTAGACTACCTCTGTGTGTGTGTTATTGAAAATAATTGACCATTTAACAGCCGTTAATTAAGGACTAACAGCTTCATCAGTGAACACAGCTTCATCAGTGAACACAGCTTCCTTCCATTTTCTTCAGATTAACTAAATAACTCTGTACACAAAAAAAACCTACCATCGCTTGCTGCACAGTCGTGTCCTGAGTGAACTCTCTCACAGCCTCCGCCCACGAGTCTAGATTTGCCCCCGTTATGTTCTCTAGGTTATGTTATGTTATGGTAAAGTTGGGGTGTTTTCGCTGCATGTAGAGGGAAGTTCCTCCGGTTGTGATCATCCATGCAGCCTCGTGCCTAACACGTGCTTTTAAAGTGGGCTGTACATTCATCTCCCACAGCAGCTCATTACACTGAAACCGTGCTGCAGTCCTTCTCACTCCCCTCACACCCGATTCAGTCTCTCTTGAGCGGAAGAGCCTCCTCTGAGTGGGGAGAAGCCAGCTGGGGTTCAGCTGAAGCACATGACCAATCACTAGCTTTTAGCAATTATGAATATCCTGGGTAAATGGCAACCTTGTTATTTAATATGGCATTTTACAATAGAGATGTGTCGCTATTGTCACACACACACACACACACACACACACACACACACACACACACACACACACACACACACACACACACACTTTACGCTTAATATTACTGGTTGAATCCTGATTTCTCTGTTTCTGTGCTTTGAAGTGCTGCATCACCACCACCCCCGTCCCTCCCCTCCCCTCCCTTCTCCAGCTGTTTGCTGTCTCTAATGAAGGCACGTGTGAAGTGGGGCTGTCCGGGGTCATTCAAGCATTTGACTGGGGGAGGAGGGGCTTTTTTATTGATTTCTTTTTTTCCCCTCGCGTGATTCGTGCAGAGCTTCAGCATGAACGCTCGTCTTCACCTGGCCCCTTATAAACAAGACCAACACCAACAAAAGTATAAACTTCCTAAGCAGAAGCTTAACAGTGGATAAGATGCAACCTGTACACACACACACACACAACTCACCTGTTTCATAGGCCTGTACACACACACACACACACACAACTCACCTGTTTCATA
>JAOXYF010000014.1:9042014-9055146 GCA_028565775.1 Sternarchorhynchus goeldii | reverse complement strand
GAACAGCACGAGAGGAGAGGGAGGCTTATGGAATGATTGCAGAAAAAAAGGCAGATTAAAAGCAGAGAGAGAATGTTTTTTGCTAATTGGGGTGGGAGGTCTTTTGTAACACTGTGTCACTTGTCATCCGTAGCCATTAGATAACCTGCCAGTCCTGTGGTCAGGGAGAGGCAGGGTGACAGCAAGAAACACACACACACTGCATTAGCCTCCCACATACTGAAACGCACAAGTACTTGGAGCAAAGAGCTTTCACACTTTTTTCCATGTCCATATATGGATCCTTACACTACATCTGTACACCGTACACACACACACACACACACACACACACACACACACACACACCAAACTGCCCTGAAGCTATTTTCACACAAACCTAATCTGTCAGCCCTCCACACCATGTTTCTGTGGAAGTAGCTGGAGGGAACTATTACCCACCTCTCTCGGATTCCACCCACACCCCAGCCACGCTCTCTGGCTAAGGAACATCTTCTCGTCCCATCTTCCTGGTTTCCTTCACCAGGTGTCCTGCACCAGTCATTTGGTTTTACCTTTCGACATAGAAACATAAAGGATGAAAATTGAGTTTTCAGCCATTGATGGTTTTGCAAATAATATTGGGAGGGGGGGAAGAGTCCAAAGAGAGAAAGATTTTAAGTAAAACATCAGAAAGAAATTAGCAAGGAACCTATGACTGCTAAGAGGTAAAAAGACTTTAAAAGAATGTCTCTTTCTCTCACTTTCTCATTCGGAGAAATAGAAGGCCAGTGTGGAAGGTGCCCACAGCAGGATGCCCAGGCAGGATGCCCAGGCAGGGTGCCCAGGCAGGATGCCCAGGCAGGGCGCCCACAGCAGGGTGCCCAGGCAGGGCGGGTAGGGGGGGTTGTTGTGGTTCAGCGGGCATTACTCACCAAGTCTTAGTCTCACTGAACTCCCTCCACTCTGACGAATGTCTACCGTCGTCTAACGCGACCCAACAGTGAGCCGTTAAGTGAGAGGGGACTCGTGTTGAACCTGAGGGGGGGAGGATGTGTCTTCAAAGTCTGTACGTTTATGTTGTGTATGCCTCTTACATCTAATTTAGCACTGTATGCAATATGTTAGCGCATGCCAACGCTGATTATTCTTAGCTGCCATATAAATCACTGTGGCTCCGAGTTAATGAAGCTAACAAAGACACATTTAACAAAGGAGGAACATTGGTTATCTCAAGAGACCACATTAGATTTTGTGCCTGTAGGTTTTGATGCACACACACACCACCAAGAGAAACCTACAAAGAAAATATATTTTCATTAAAACAAAGTTATTAGTTTTGCTCGTCACCAAATATGTTCATGATCTTTTTTCGAAGATTCATTCCATGTGTTGTTTTGAACAGAATGATATAGAGCTGCATGGGAATGAAATTCTGCAAGACTCTTCCTCCCCAACCATCCGTACACCATAACCCCCTCTGCCTCACCCGTAACCCCCTCTGCCTCACCCGTAACCCCCTCTGCCTCACCCGTAACCCCCTCTACCTCACCCATAACCCCCTTTACATCCCATCCCACTGTTCACCATAGTCACACTAACCCTTTAGCAAACTAAAACATAATGCTAATTGCCAGACAGTAGATTTGTCCACTTTGTTTCGGGCAGATCATTTCCAAATATTCTTATTGGCATTATTAATTTTTCCTAAATCTAATTGGCTACATCTGTGATGATTACATATCCCCATTCCCATGCAGCTCTTAAGTGTGTGGTACTTTTATTATGAAATGTTGTTTACATTGCCTGCTTTCGTTGTTTTTGTATTCCAGTTAGCAGTCCTCACAGAAATCGGCCATTCCCACAGCAGTGAAAAGGCAGGTCTGCTGAACCCCACCCATCCAGGAACAGGAAGCATCTACCACAGCGAAAACTTCAGCCTTAAGCTTTCTCCTCCACCACTGGTGGAGGAGTAGGAAGAGTCCCCCACTGTTACAGGTCCAAATAAAAGCACTACCATTTCTCCTCACAAATGGACTCTTTTGTTGGCACACACATTCACATCAGCATCATAAGTTTAACACCTGACAGTAGTTTAACACCTGACAGTAGTTGGTCCAGTGATTCAGCAGCTGTGTGGGGTTTGGTAGACCAGGGAAAACTGAATATATGCAGAGATCTCAACACCCGAATTCAGAAACACTCAACACAATGTACACACTAGAGACCATGCTAATTCATCCAGGCTTACAGCAGAATTTTATTCTTGATGTCTGTGATTTAACTGAACAAAAAATATGAAAAAAACTACCATTGCAGTGATTTTATTCAACCAAAAAAGAACAGAAATGCCATTTCCTTCTGTTGAAAATTTGCATCTAATAGCTGGTATAGCCTCTTTTGGCAGAAACAACTTTAAGAAAGTGTTTCTTATAAATGTCTACTAGTCTCTGACATCGGCTGGAAGACGTTTTTTTACCCTTTCCTCTATGCAGAATTCCTTCAACTGTGGGATGAGATTTGAGGTGTTCCTTATGTGCGCAGCCCATTTCAAATCCCTCCCACGGTATCTTGATGGGATCAGGACTTTGACTTGGCTATTCTTGAACCCTCCGTCTCGTTCTTTTCATCCATTTCTTGGTGGATGTTCCGGAATGTTTAATGTTTTGAATGGAAGGGCCACTTTTGACTGAGCGTCAGTATTCTGACACTTGGCTTCACATTATTCTCAAGAACTCTGGTACAGTGAAGAATTTATAGTGGTTTCTATGACGATAAATTGTCTAGGCCCTGATGGACCAAAGCAGCACCAAACCATAACATTGGCACCACCATGCTTCATGCCTGGTATCAGGATCTTCTAGTCAAACGTTGTTTGGGGCTTTCACCAAGTCTTTTGATGTGGCCAAACAATTCAATCCTGGACTCGTATGTCCAAAGCAAGAAGTCCTGGTCTTTGCCCAAGTGCTCATGGGCAATCTAGTTTTGCCTTGATGTTTTGTTTTCCTGGACATCAAAGGTTTCCTTATGGCACATTTTCCAAGTTCATCAATCTGCAGTCTAACGGCACTTTCACATCAGTGCTGTGAAGAGCTGCCTGTAGATCCTGAGATTAAATGTTGAGTTTTAGTGTCTTGCAGTCTGCTCTCTGTGTGCTTATTTTAAACTCAAGTATCAAAGGTTAAAATAAGCCTGGCTCGCCCGTGATCCTCTACAATAATGTTCTAATCATCTACATACAAGTCTGATTTTTAAGCACTTAATGTAGTTGGGATGTGCTTACTTTTTCCACGCAAAATGTTGCATTTATCTTTATTTAAATTATACAATGGATTGCAAAATGTTGTTATTGTCTTCATCAGTATTGATCAGATGTGTATGTTGAAGTTATGCTGAAAAAAATACATGGTGTGTACTCAGTAGCCATCTTGTATACGCATGCATGAGAGAGACAGATAAAACATCAGCTGTGAAGTTTCTCCCATGTGTAGCTCTTCCTTTCTTCTCAGAGGCTTGGTTCAGCCTTCTCAACACAGTCAGCCAAGTGCCATCATCATTGCCCATACAGATGTTTACGCGCTAAAATCTGATCCTGTTGGTTTTTACCGTGCAGCCAACGGTAGTCAATCCTACCGTAATGTCAGAATTTATTTCCCAAGATCAGTAGGAACAGGCCATAACCACCCGTAGTGTAATAACGTCCCTAATGGTGAAGCCTATAAAACCGTTTAGTTAGCCGAAGGTTGGTGAACACCCTTTGTTTGCATTTAAGCCCCAACCCCCGCAGGAACAGAGAAGAGTCCAAAAATGACGAGGTAAGAATGAAAAATGGTGTTTGATTGAAGGTCCGCTGAATGAAACAGTACTGCCTCTGGCGTTCTATAGGCCTAGATATCTTGTGAACACTAACAGACGGATTAATATTCGATTAAGGTATGCGCTTTTTCTGCCTCCAAGTTTGTTATTGCATTCCATTTTATCTTGTTTTGTGTCGAGATGCACGTAGCCTATTTGGTGCAAGTCAACAGAATACAATTTCACTCAATACACAGTGGCTTGCTTTGAAAAAAGCAAATTAACACTGCAAAACTCAAACCGATCAGTAAAAGACGCATGCTTGTTCCCGTACAAGTAGTGTTTTATAAGAGAACCTTTGACCTTTCTCCCTAAAACGGAGGAACTTCTAGAACAGAAGTCCATGATGTGACGATCTTTTAAATGGTTTAAATGGCTGACACCAGCTTCACCTCAAACACACGGTCTGTTGGCAAACAGACGCACAGACCCATCTACTTTCCCACCGACCAAATATTTTTGAGCGGCATACCGTGTTGGCAAATGTTCTGCTTTAACTTGTTTATATGTTAAGGGGTACTCTACTCTGAAGCAGAAAATCGTTTTTGGGTTTTTTTTTTTATTATTCCAAAGCGTTTGACATTGAGGAATCACAAAACAGGCAGAAAATCTCCAGAACACACGAGGCAGTTTTCTGGATGCAGGTGATTGATTCCCGTTGTGGAAACTGCTAAACAGGCCTACTGTCAAAGCAAGGTAAACAGAATAAAAACCGTTTTACCAGCAGACTTTACAAATCACTTCTATTAGTCTGTTGATCTTCGACAAAAGAGGCTTTTCTTTACCTTCCTGAATTTCCCGGCCTGACTAAGGAGGTTTTAGGAGATCTGTCACTTGCACGCACAAGTGTGCTGTCACCTTATTCATTCCACGAACAGAAAGGAAAGGAAACAAACTAAAAAAACAGACAGTCGTGCTTCTCATTTCTTCTTGATCCATTCAGAAGCAGTATGTTGGTGCATGCAGCACGCAGCCATGCCTCACGAGGGGATGTCTGGTTTCATAATCGCCTTTAGCCTACTGGGGATATAGCGTGGTTCATAAGCAGGGCGTTCAGCCCCATGAACGGCACTTTGAAAATAAACGCAAGGTACCAGAGGACGTGCTGTACTCCTGATTGGATGTTGGCCGCACTCAGCGGGGCACTGATTCAAAGCGGACTTTCTCCTCGTGGTGGAGCTGCACGGTAAATGCTACCAGTAGCCCTGCTCGCACCCTGTGGCGAAAAAAGCAGATAATGAAGGCAATTATGGAGCCTTCAGAAGTTGTGAAGCTGACAGCAAAATGTTTATGCGTAATTGTTTTTTCAAGGATGCTAATCATAATGTTATTCTAGTTCCAGAAAAATCCATCGTACTAATCTTCGCAATTTACCTGAATGCGATTTGAGATTCCTCAAGGCCTTGAAAGCCCTATCCGGGCTGCTGCTATTGATGAGAGGAAAAATTATTATGCAGAATGAGATTTGTCGCCTTTTAGAATGAATCTATTTCAACTAACGTCAGAAATTCAGGCTGCTAGATTAGGCCTTATAACGAATTTAAAAAATGGGGCTTTAGAGTAACAGTGCAGCATTAACCGAGTAATGACAGCTGTTTTTGGTTTTTTGGAGGTTTTTTTTTTTTTTTTTAGGAAAATTTCAGTGGTAGATGTCTGGTATATGAATAATTCACTTGGTGAAGTATGTGGGCAGTTATATGAATGATCTTCAACATTAGTTTCTGATGCCAAGCACTAAAACTCACTGTCCGTCTTTATATTTGCAACGATTCTTTTGGAAAAGAAAAACATTGCTTTGGCAACAGCCAGTCATCCAGCCTCACATGTAGCTTAATAGCAGCTAACAGATGTTCCACTGTTTTTAATGGTCCTGGAGAAAAGGCTTGGGAAAGAAGGGAGAGAAAGAGAGGGAGGAGATTCTAATTGATCCACAGAGGCCTGGACTGTGCTTCCCTGAGATGGTGGAAACGGTTTGCCTCGTTTAGTTAGGAAGAGAACAGAACACAAAGAGCAGGAAACTAACATCGACATGTAATAACAGTATCTTATAGGCAAACACCAAGACTGAATCCTAAAGACAGCCTTTGTGGTATTGCATATAAATTCTCTTACTGAGAGCCATGAGTAGGGTGTGTGTGTGTGTGAGAGAGAGACTTGGGCAGAGAGGAGTCATTACTTCTCAGTGACTGGTCTCATTTGTAACATATATAGAGGAGCTACTTTCTCCAAATTTGTTTCTATTTGTTGTGATGGCATGTGAGTTCAGAACAAAACTGAAAATATCCCTGGCTCATATTTTTTCCAGCATATCGGGGTGTGTGTTAACTCTCTCCTCATTTGATCGCAGTTGGCAGATGGACCACAAGCTATTTCTAGATCTGCCCTCATTCCAATAGATATTTAGAAAGCGTGACCCCAGCATTCTAAAATTCTACACCTTTGTGAGGTCACAAGGGATCAGCAGCACAGGACATTCCATCCTTGATGTTCCTAGTTTTTCTTCCCACAGTGCCCTGCACAAATGTTCCTAGTTGTGGGTTAAATCAGGTGTGTTCAACTATACAAACCTCCAAGTGTGTCATGGTATTCCAGGACTGGATTTGCTAGTACATTATATATTTTGCATATGTTAAAATGGCAGGCACATGCAGTTTTTTGTCACAGGATCAGCAACTGAATCCCAGCTAAATGAATCCCTTTGCCCAGTCGATGGTTAGCCACTTGTTTTTTGGCAGGGGCTAAAAAATATCGCACATGCCAAGCCAGGTCTTCAGTGTATTGTGTTGCCTGTTAATCTGTAAATACCATTCCCGGGTCCCAACCGGCAATCTGTCAACACTCAAATGATGCGGAAAAATGTTTGGCTGAGGTCACCGTGGTTACTAATCATCCACCTGACTTTTTTTTTTTTAAACTTTCACTTGAATACAAATTTGAAATGTTCCGTAACAGGGTTCCGGCTGCCTTTAAAACATCTATTAGACCTTTTTAGGTATTTTCCGTTTTCCAGCAGCTGCCCTATGTTTGGTTTGTGATAAGTTATGGTTAAATGCAGGGCAGTTGGAGTTTGTCCCGGTGCCCTAATTCAGAAATGTTTGCTTAATATGGACACCCTCCTGAAATGCACGGAAACACACCCTTATATCCCGCTACATCCTGACTGCAGCGCAGAGGTGTTCAACTCCCCAGTCACACAGCCCCTTTCCCAAATCTCTTCCATCTATATGAAAAGGTTTAATAAAAACAATGTATGATTATGAGCTTTTGGTTATTATGAAGCGTAATGTCTGCATGATCATCATCTTGTATTTGTGTAACTGAGTATTCATAGTGAATCTTAGTGGTGTGGATTTAGAGTAACAGTCATGCAATTCCTCATACTCTATGATTGGTAATAAATAAACAAACTAATGAACTGGGGGGTAATACATTCATGCTTTCGGCACTGGTTTGTATCCATGGCAATGGCATATGTGATGTATCCAGGGATCCAACAGAAACGTGCATGAGCAGTGATTGTTGTGCTCTTTTTTTGGTGTGTATACGTGAGTTTCTTCCTGTCGACAGCTACAGGCTACTTTCATGTTTACGGCATTTACCTCTACCTCCTCTGAGATACCTGTCTCCTTGACAACCTGGAATGCTCCCGTCCTTGCTTCTCTTGGGTAAATAGAGACTGGAGAAGAACACAGGAGGGCGAGCCCTGACACCTCCATTAGCTTGTTAGAGGAAGTGTGCTGTGGTGTAGAGAGGTTTCTGGAGGGCTGTGTACACTCCACGCCCAAAAGATACTCAAATCCCTCAGTACCCTCTGCACTATTTATTCTTTTTAAAAGATTCAGTTACTTCTAGTTCATGTGTTTTACATGGTTTTGGAAATGGCTTTTTATGCAGATCAGAGACCAGACTTTGTTTTTTCTCCTTAACATGTTTAAGGGCACAAGAAGACTGATCCTAGATCAGTGGTTAAAAAAAAACCAAAACCTTGTATATGCAGCTTACAGTAAATTCCTCAAATATATGGATGCCAATGTTTCTCTTTGACAGACATATTTGTAATAAGGCACACGCGGCTCTCTCTGCAGATGGCAAAGATCTCCACCATTTTAGAAGGTTAGTCTTATAGTGCCATGTTGCAGTTCAGTATGATGCATAACCCTTACATAGTGTGACCGATAACACCATGGTGTTTAGTAGACACTCTGGATCTTTTTGTCCTTCTGCTCACAAGTGATTCGATAGCTGTTAAGAGTCTATATGTTGTTCTAACCATGAAATAATAATGAATTGCATGATGACGCCGGAGCTTTCCACTGCAGGCTTCTTTTTCATTGGTCGACTTCTCTGTTCCATACGCCCATATCCATCCATTCAAGGTTCCATCTGGTTGTGTGCTGACTGGCATGAGTGATCATTTCACACAAGCTGTTCTTTGTTCATTAAATGGGTTACTTTTATTATGCCAGGGAATCACCAGGAATCTTCCCTACTGCGTCATCTCTTGGCCTATTATGAAATAAGCCTATCAGGATTTTGCTTGAAATTTTAATTTAATACAAAATAAGGGACACGAGCACCTTTTCTTTGATTTGTTTATAAGAAAAATAAGAGAAGTTAACAATAACATGTATATGAAAAAAAGAAGGGAATATTTAAATGTGTGATATACATTTGTGTATCTACAGTATATGTTTATAGCTACAGTTTTATTCCCTGATATGAAACTGCAGACAGACAAGGACACCCATTCATTCATACAACAGTGAGGGAGGTAATCATACAAATAATTGTATTCCGGGGTTCCTCAAGGACGCATTAAAAGTCCATTTGTTGTTCTAAATAAAAAGCTCCAAAATGGACTTTTCTGTTCAGGCAGTGACAGTCCTGTGCTTATAGACTACAGGGATTCGTGCAACTGGGAGGCTGTAGTTACAGACTTGAGCCATCATTAGAGACAGACAGGAGGGAACTGTCAACAAACTCTTTACCAGTCCTGAATGGGCAGCATACCTGGTCCATGACGGGCTCTTTCTTACAATTGTCTGAATCTTAACGTATGTCAGGAATTTATGAATCCAACATGAAAATTCTATGTACTATTATGTCATTCAGGAATTGCTATGTCCAGCTGCCCTCCACCATCTGATGCATCTTTTCAAGCTCATTTAAGTCTGAGACTAATGGCCAAATCCTCGTGGTTTACATCACACTGTAGCGGTTTCATGCACTTACAGTAATAATCAGTGGTTTGTGTTGGCTTGACGAAGCACTTGTGTTCTTTTGCCTCATAGGTCTGGGGCCCATGCAGACTGTGCTTTTAGGTTTGGTGGGCTGCCAGTTTGAACGTACGAGCACTCTACAATGTCTCATGAAGCATGAAGCATATCACCCACTGTTGATGATCTAGTACAGTACGCTTCAACACTCCCATCCGTGGACAATGGAGTGGAGAGTGTTTTTCATGTGCTTAGGTCAGATCGGTTATTAAATAGGCTGTGAGTCTTTTTGTCAGTAACAAAGCATTGTGGTTGAAGAATGTTGAGATATTCTAAGGTTCTCGGGAAGCGAGCTGCTCTTTTCTGAGATAAAGTTTGAACTACGTCCCAGAGAGCTGACTGCTGTACTTCTGTTCTCTTCTGTTCTCCTCTGGTTTTTTACAGTTGGAGGTGGTAGCACCCAAACAGTTATACAGATGGTTCCAAAGTATTCCACTCCATGCTTCTGTGAGGAGAGAAGACCTCCTTGATCTGCTACAGCGGTTCTCTGAACCTGTGGCTCAGATCGCGATCATCAAACGATTGTCAGAAGCATGTAGATATTCTTTTCGTTGGGGGTTTGGGGGGGAGGGGCATGACTTCCTGAATCCTTCATGCATATGGACTATTCAGGTAAGGAATTGTTAGAAGATGCCCCGCCCCCCCGTCCCCCTCACCCCCGTCCCCCTCACCCCATTTTTATTTGTAGAGATTTGTTCCAGCGTGCCCTCTCTCACCACGAGAGTGTGAGGGAGGTGGGGAGTTACTGGGACTGGGGTAGCTTGCTCTGTTCCTTCATTACAACCGTCTGCACTCACGCATTAGTCACAGTTCAGATGGATCCTGCTCACAGGGGGCTGGAGAGTCTCTCACTCCATCTGCCCTCGTCTCTCGCTCTCTTGTAGATCCATAAGGCCCCCCCCCCCTTTTTTTTTTCCACAAGAGAGGAGAACAGTATTTCATACTCTCTCAGTTAGTCTCTAAGCCCTCACCTTTTATTTCTGATTTATTTATTTAACAGCCTGCCTTTTTGTTGCTTGGCAGGAAAACGTACATGTACTTTGATCATTTTTGTTTACTGTGCAGGTGTGTATGTGTAAGAATTCATTTCGAACCTCATTTTCCATCACCTCCGTAACATGTCTGTACTCTTTACAGCATGCATGTCTGTATTTGCAAATTCTATTTTGTATAATCTGTAGGATATTCACTACTTGAAGGAGAGACTGGTGTTTAGTGAAAGGGATTGTGGGTAAGAACTAATGCTGAGAAAGTCCAGGGAGCGGAAGAGAGATTTCTGTGGAAACATCACGGGTGTGCTAACAGACAGCGTGAGTGTGTGGAAGAGAGATTTCTGTGGAAACATCACAGGTGTGCTAACAGACAGTGTGAGTGTGTAGGAAGAGTGCAAGTACCCTTTTGGTTTTTTGGTTAAGCTCTGGTTCAGCCAACCAAGTGTCAACTCACATCCACAGTCTGAAGACTGGGACGTGTTGTTTGAAACAACAGGGGGCGTCTCGGTACGTCACACCGTCGTCTCGATCTTCTCAATGATCTCCACGGTAGACTTGGATGGCGAAAGCAGGGAGCATTCATCCTGCTCCCAGAGACTCCCAGGACTGGAGTCACCATCTGTGCTGAGCTCGTCCTCCTCCTCTTCTTCATCTTCATCGTCCTCGCATGAGTCTTCATCACACGACTCCGTGCAGTGTAGACCCAACGCGTTGATGCCGGAGTCCTCTGAGCTGGACGGTGATGAACAGTGGTCCATTTTCGGACATTTTGGATTTTGCTCGTCTGAAGCTTTGCCCACCTGGGCCGCCTGTTTGTGGGCATGAGGAGGGGGAGGCTGGGCCGGCGAGGCCTGGGCCGGCTGCGCTGGACCGGGCGTCGCGGCTGGTGGGCGCTGGACGTAGCACATCTTCCCGTTGATCCGCTTCACGATGTAGTCATCGACAAAGAGATCGGCAATGACGCAAAACTTGGGTGACTCTGGGCAAGGCGGGGCTTTAAACTTGGGGGCGGTCCCAAGCAGACGCTCCGTCAGGGAGATTGACAGGTTCATTGTGTGGACGTGGTCTGAGGGCACGGCGGGAACTGCAGTGCTGGGAAGCTGACAGACGTTGGTCATTGGCTGGTAGACGTATTTACCTACAGAGAATGAGGAACAGAGTGGGAGTCAGAACGAGCAGATAAAAAAAAAACATCGAAATACGAAAAAAGATGTTCCTCTTTGGCTTTAATAGTAATTTTATTTTTATTTTCAGCATCAGATTGAATAGCAGAATACATTAAACCATATAACGAGAACTGAGGACGGAACAGACGCAGTTGAGTTAAAAGGTTGGTGGTAACACTGCAGTCATAACTGGAAACTGCTGAACTTAAACACAGAAACAACTTGCACACTGGAAGTGATGTCAGGAATGTGAAGAACCACTTCTGTTTTGGAGCACAACCCTAAGACAACAAATCAAAGAGCAGTAGTGATGTTCAGAAGTAATGGTACTGCGAAAAAGTGACAAACCACTGCAAAACAAATAGTCATACAAACTATGAGGTTGTACAGGAGAGGCTGGCAAGTTTTTCGCCCTGTTCATTTTGTTGACTCATTTGGTCACTCATGTATGAGTGAGTGGGAGTAAAAGGGACTGGAGTATGAGACAAGGGGAGATCTAAAGGGAGAAATGTACGTGACAGGGGGAGATCTAAAGGGAGAAATGTACGAGACAGGGGGAGATCTAAAGGGAGAAATGTACGAGACGGGGAGATCTAAAGGGAGAAATGTACGAGACAGGGGGAGATCTAAAGGGAGAAATGTACGAGACAAGGGGAGATCTAAAGGTAGAAATGTACGAGACAGGGGGAGATCTAAAGGTAGAAATGTATGACACAAAGAGAAGTGTTTGAGACAGGCCTCTAAGGGAAGCAGTGAATGAGTGAGCCAAAGGGAGCAATGAGGATTGAGGTATCTTAAATGAGAAGAAAAAACGTTCCCAATTTACAAATAACAATCGACCACATATAGGAACAGCGCATCAGTAAATTGATCTGTGTGATCTTGTACACCTTCTGCACAATCAGGCCACATGCTCTTCACATTCATTTGCCAGAACCAGACTTCTATGATGCCAGAACCAGAATGTGTTCACTCCGTATGACCTGCTGGCTGAAGAAAATCGGGACGTAGTGCGCGGGACGTAGATGCAGCACTGCTCCTGTCTGTCCACTATGTCACACACTGGTCATGCCATTTTCCACAGACGTGATGTCAAATCCTTCTCCAGCTCTTCCCCTGTAGCACCTTAGTGCTTGTTGAGCCCTACATGTGTAGTTTTCTACATATTCCTGGAGTTCTTCTCCTAATCTGTTATTCAAACTGCACAACAACAATAACATAAAAGAACCTGCAACCTGCTGACCCACTTTTTGACAGAAAGAGACAGATACCGTGACCCGCGCGCGTTCAGACCCACGCGCGTTCAGACCCGCATCATACATGATCCACAAACGAACACGCGCCGTCTCTCTCCGACACGCCGGCAGCTTGCGGCACGATAACGTATCAGCTAAGACGGCGTGACAGTCGAGCCCCGGACGCCTCGTTATAGGCTCTGGGTAAACCGCGCTGTTCTGTTCAGTTCTGTCTCTTCCCTTTCACATCTGCTTTTATACCGTCATGACCGAGCAGATCTAGCCCAGCGTCTTAATGCAGCCACCCGAACCCAAGACAAAATCCACCCGAACAATGAGAACCAGCTCGCTAGCAAAGCCTGTGATGCAAAGGGCAGAGGGCTTGTCGCTTTTTGCTGGTTCTCGCTCCATGTTGGTTGCATTAGCTTTTGTGGGGTGAAGTGTTGTCCTGGGGACGCTGCAGAAAAGCCTCAGCACGGTATAAAAGCTTCGACCTGAAATGCGCTGAAAACCCGTTTTCCGTGAATACGGTGCATGCTTTTGTGTACGGTGGGTGAACTTTTCAGTGTTCACTCAGCTTCCGCTCTCTCTGCAGTCACGTGACACGCCCCCAGGTTCTGCAGTCCTGT
>JAOXYF010000014.1:9007973-9036921 GCA_028565775.1 Sternarchorhynchus goeldii | reverse complement strand
GAGAGGCGGGGGGGGCGGGGGGGGTGTTGGTGAAAGAAGACAAACCGGGCTGGATTCTCCTGGGGCTGTAGAACCCTCCTCTGTAGTATAACTCATAAAGGAGCCTCCTGAATTAAAATCCCTATCAGTATTAATTTATTCAGAAGTACTATCATTGTGTGTGTGTGTGTGTGTGTGTGTGTGTGTGCATGCGAGTACACGCGCATGTGCATAATCAAGTGTTTGTGCAGAACACCCCTATTAGGAGTATTTCAGCGGAGAGCAATCAATAGAAAGGACAGCATCACGTGTCCTATACAGATGTTCTGTTCACACGGCACGTTCTTCAGGAAGGCTACGTGCTTTGGGGACGTCCCTGCCTCCTCCTGTCTGTCCTCCCGTTCTTTCTGTCATTCCATCATTATCACCACTCTTCTCACATACTGCCTGGATTCCAGAAGCTCCCAGAATACCTGGCTCCACTTGCTCTGTTCTATTTCCATTTGGAAAAATCTCCATACAGCTGTTCAGTGGGGCAGGTGTCAGTGAAGCTAGTTGAAAAGGAGTGCCTGTGTGTTATAAGCTAGGTGAGTCATGAGCTAGGTGAGACATAAGCCTATATGAGGCATAAGCCTATATGAGGCATAAGCCTATGTGAGTCATAAGCTAGGTGAGACATAAGCCTATGTGAGACATAAGCCTATGTGAGACATAAGCCTATGTGAGACATAAGCTAGGTGAGACATAAGCCTATGTGAGACATAAGATAGGTGAGACATAAGATAGCTGACTGTATACACCAAAGGTATTAATTAATACTTGTCATGTTTACAATGTGTTAGCATCACAGGTGCTTAAATGTCCTCTCCATATTACAAGTGGGGATGATTTAATAAATGTAGTGTTAATTTAATGACTTAATGACCGAGCATCTGATAAAGACTAATAAAGTCTCTTCCTTCACACTGGAACAGTGCCCTTGTGCATCCTTAACCCACGAGCATGAAAAGAAAAACTCTAGAAACAGTGTTGCTTAGTGACCTTTAGTTTTTCTGCAAGCTTGTCTTGCCCTCTCCCGAGGTGGCAGTGAAAGCTGTCGACGCTGAATTCAGAGGAGCTAAATGCCTGGATGTTGCTGTTTATCCTGAAAGGGAAGGTTGTGTGAATGAGGACCTGTAGGGCTCAGGCTGGTGGAGGGAGACTGCGCTGACCCATGGGAAGCAGGCTGGAAGAACGAGGCCCAGGGTGGGTCTTAGCCACTGACACAGCGGTTTCAACTTCCCCATATTTATCGCGTGACTTCCGTCCCTCTGATGGCAGTCGCGCCGGCTGCTGAGCGAAGTGGTTTCAGGAATGTCAGACATCGCTTTATTTCTTTTTTTTCCCCAACATTGCCATAAGCAGAGATTGTTCGAACTTGATGAAATATTAAAGAGAATGAATGCAACTTAATGGCAGCGTGGGTGTGGAACGTCATAGTGATGTGAGGTCTCGAGTGAATGTGCCCCCCCAATGGCCCCAGGTGACTATAGAGGTTTCTGCTTATTCCAGCACTTCAACACGTCAGTATCCACACACCAACCTTTAATCGCTGCTTCCCAGACGTCTATGGTTCACAGTGTAATTATCAAGCCCTTCGTGAGCTGAGTCAGATGTGCTGGATTCAGGAAAACATAAACGTGTGCAGAAAACGGCATCTCCGGCCGTGGCACTGGAGACCACTGTAATAATTACTCATGTGACAAGACACGCCAGGCCTTGTGTAGAGGAGACCTCCAGGTGAGCCTGGCAGAGTGGGGCTGCCAAGCGAGAGAGAGAGAGAGAGAGAGCGAGTGAGAGAGAGCGAGCGCTTTAGGACTTGCATACCATGGTTTGTACAATATTCCTTTACAGTGCCTTCTTCAGTTGTTTATGTGATATTACTGGGTTTGCTGGTAAGATGGACGGAAGGCAGGCTGCAGTACTGGTCTGTGCTGGAGTGAACTGGAGCCTCCATTTCAGAAACGTTCAGAACACTAGTCATGGCAAAAGCAGGTGACGTGTGAAGATCACAGAGTGAACCCTTCTCTCGACTCTTTTACCCTCCCAGAAGATGAAGCCCGTCCCTGTGACGAGGTCTTGTTTACGCAGCCCTGGCTAATCAAGCCCTGGCGTTCTCACTCATGCATTTGGACATGGTTTCTTCCCTGAGGAGGTGGCAGGAATCTGAGGAATCCGACTCTCCTCGCCCGGTCACATGATCCTCGTTCCCCTCGGCGACGGCTGCCATTTAACAGAGGCCTCTGTTGTTTATAAAGACAGACTCGTTGTGATCCTGTTCCTGCCTCTGCTGAGCAGCAGTAACCCTCAGACATGGCACGCTCCTTGGGCTCCGGGGGAGATCAGCTTTCAGTCCAAAATGGCTTCCT
Source organism: Sternarchorhynchus goeldii (assembly GCA_028565775.1). Lineage (NCBI taxonomy): Eukaryota > Metazoa > Chordata > Actinopteri > Gymnotiformes > Apteronotidae > Sternarchorhynchus > Sternarchorhynchus goeldii. Next base: position 9,034,534 of record JAOXYF010000014.1, on the reverse strand, counting down.
ATCTGACACGGTTCACTACGTTGGTAACATATAGTCTAGTTCACTACAGAGGGCATTAGTTCACTACAGAGGGCACTAGCTTTCAGAAGGACATTGGAAATACAGCCATTTTCTCAGTTTTTCACCCCTGACTTCATGGTAATTACACGATGACTTCAATCAGCTGTGTGGCAGAGCAGGAAAACACAAAAACGTCCAGAAAACCGACTACCCTGAGGGGGGATTTATAACTACTGGCACTGGGGGCGTAAAAGCACTTAGCTCACGCCTGTGTGCACTAAGAGAGTGAGCTGCTGTATTTGATATTCGGCCCGGGTCTCTTTTGTACCACACTGTGCAAGTGAGCCCTAATTCCCACCTGCCTGTAAATTCCCAACAGCCAGCGTGCTGTAACAATTCCACGCTTTTGCTGTAACATTTCACTTCTCTTGCTGTAACATTTCAAATCTCTTGCTGTAACATTTCACTTCTCTTGCTGTAACATTTCTATGCTCTTGCTGTAACATTTCAATTTCTCTTGTTGGAACAGTTAAATTCTCTTGCTGTAATATTTCTATACTCTTGATTTTAGCCTAAACTTGTGCACATGATTTCTATGATTCTATCATGTCTATTTTCTACCGTCTGTTGTATGAAGTTCAGCTCCATGTGATCTGTGTGTTTACGTCTCTCTTAAAAGCTTTTAATGAACTTCCACTGTAGAATGAGAGCAGTTCAATCACAACAACAAAAAAATAACCCACTTCAAGAGAAAAAGGTATGCAAGTCTGATCTTTGCTCGGAGTTTCCTGGCTACGATTGTTCCTGGCTGAATCCAAGCACGATTTTAAATCAACCTTCACTTCTTAGTATTACATATTTATAACTGGTTTGCTTTAGATGCCTTTAAGTGATTTTCTATACATATATTGCATTACTAGTACTATGGGAGGGTTTGTTTACTGTAATGTAAGTCCTTTGTTTAGTCTCTGTTGCCAGTGCATCCAGCCCTCTCTGTGGGAGGTGCTTTAGTTTGACACGGGGACCCTTCATTTAGCTAATCTTGATTTAAATACTCCCTTTTCAGGGTCTGTACATGTTGTTCCGTGCAATTATTCCTCTACTGGCAGACCTAGGTATACCAATTTAATTTACAACCAAATAATTACAACTAGAAATCTCTGAATTACTAATGGAAGTCTCTGGAGTTTTTTCCTGATTTTGCTGGGTTGAATTAGCATCCAGTTTTCCTAAATTCAGTCTGTGTTGATTAGAGGAGAGACAAGTAACAATAAACTCAAACAGTATGTAATTACAAACAATGTATTAGTTCACAAACTAATTTTAATGCAAGTACAATTATTTTAGCTCATCTAAAATAAAACCACCCTTGATGAGGTTAAACGGGTTGAGTAAGCACAGACTGAAAGCAACGATTTGAAAGAGCACCTTATAATACATTTGTTAAAATAATTAGTTAGGGTTTCTTTTTCAAACCATACCCAAGAGTAGTTAGCCAGAAGGCTACTGACCGTGTTTTGTTCGGTTATGCGTCTCTTACTAAAAATGGGTGGTGCCTATGCCCACCTTCTGTGTTAAATCATAATTTAGTTTATGTTTTATAATTATACCTTGACTACATAACGCCTGTCGTAAGCGTAACGCTTGATGTAATCTGATTTAACCACCACGCATAACTGAAGTAGGTTTATTATGTTTACAAGACTTGAGAAATAATGTTACGCTCTCGCTATCGACCCTGTAAGACTTTTACGACTATTTTTGAGAAATATACTCACAATAAACGTCTGACGTCACATCTCAATGTTCGTTTGTTTCGGGGAGCTCGGACATTTAACCAAACATCCAAAATAATTGTACAGGTATTTGGGAATGATCTCGGGCCAATGTTGTATTTGTGAAAACAATAATTTTAGGACTTTGCAATGTCGGACGAAATATACGGTTTTTTACTTTTAAGATATGCTCAAATCAAGCTCAAAAACTCATTTACATGGCTTCGTGGTCTACCATATTCTTATAAGGGCGCGTTTGCGCTTGCTCGGCAGTGCTCTTGTACCTTGTCTTTTAAGTAAAACATCTGAGCCACTCAAATCTAGAAAACTCGAATTTGTTGTTAGTGACGTGGCGTTTTGGTCGGCGTCAATTATCCTTGGTGTGTGCGACGACGCTAAATAGGTACCCTACAATCAGCGAGGAAGCACAGGTCCGTTATTTTCTACAAGCACGAGTGCTGGCGTGTTTGAGGTTCAGAAACAGTTCTCTACTCACAGTGGCACCATCCCAGATGACAACACCAGTGTAGCTTGAAGCACTTTCCATGGCTGTGGGTCGCACATATGGACAGTCCGTCACACGGCAGAAAGTCCGGTCGCCCCGCGCAGCTTTTCGCCAACGCCTGCGCCTCGTCCAACTTCTCGCTCTTCTGTCCGCCCGAAGCGGCCATCGCGCTCGCCTCGGGATCAGACGGACTCCAAAGACCACATCAGCTCCACAGCAGACAGGGAAAAGCGCCTAAGAGTGTAGTTTGAATATGGTCGGCGTCAGATGGTATTCGCTTAGACAATAAGCGGGCGTAAGTGAAAATGTATGTGACGCTGGAGGATTCAACGTTTAAAAATCTTGTCTTGGGCTCACAAAAACATCTCTGGACTCTGTCGCTGCCTTTGTTTACTCTCTAAAAACGAATAAATAAAATTCACGTAGGGCCTATATCTCCATTTGGTTCTTCACGAGCTGCTTCGAATCCTCTCAGAAAAATGATGGCTCCTGATGTAATACCCTGTTCCGCTACGCTTTTCTCTTTCCTTATCCGCCTTTCGTTACCTCCCCCTCTCTCTCCCCAACTTTCTTTCGAGTCGGACTGGCTGTCATACGGTCCGGTTACTCTCGACATAGACCTTTATGATCCCCATATCAGAGTTGGTCTCTCTCGGTCTCTCTCTCTCTCTCGCTCTCTCTCTCTGTCTATTTATCTATCTATCTATCTCTATCTATCTCTCCTCTCGCGAAGATCGGATGGAAATTCTACGCGCACGCATTTAGAGAGCCTCTTACCACATCACATCCCTCGCGCCCTCCACTCTCTGGAAATGCAGGGTGATGTACGCACATCAAACGTTCACCTTGTGTAATGAAATTAAACATTTTAAACAAAATGAAAGTGTTAACGTGATTACAAACACTTGATTGGACAGTAATTATGAAATATTTTAGTTTTGGACAGTTATTTATGCCAGTCACATCTAATCAAGTTCTATCTGAATGACTGTATTGGATAATTATATCAAAATTACAAAGCCTTATTGTTTCCTTTATTTAAAAAAAATGCAACTTGGAAGACTCAGAGGGCACAGTAATGGTGGTTCTTTTATTCACTGCGTTTATTAATTTGATTTTAATTTTCAGTGCCGTGCTGTCGACACAATAGTTCAACGTTGTTCCTGCGCTGTAATAAAGCTGTCATAAACCATCATGAGCAGGTTACCTAACTCTCTCTCTCTCTCTCTCTCTCTCTCTCTCTCATATATCCATATGGTGAAACCTGACATCCTGGATATGATTTCAAGAGCCGTGCTCTCCTGTGTACAATGTCAGGAAGCATATAATAATGGACATGGAGAAGAGGGTTGTAGGGCGAAGGAAACGGAAACGTGGAGCGACACGAAAAGCGCGGAAAACACAATAACAATCATCAAACGATCGTCAGCGCCGTGTGTTTGTTTATTCACCAGCTTTAAAAGACCGAGACTAGTTTGTGTGCGAGTGCGTGAAAGAGGAAGACCTTGCAAAACCGCCTTGATTTCATTGTAGCACACCCATGACACAGTCGATGCCGTTTGCGTTGTCCACGTGGGCTTTTTTTCCTGACCTGATTCCTTTCAGCGGGTTGATGTTAGTTCAAGGATGGGTCACAATAAAACAAGAACCTAACAATCCAGAATCTCGCCTTTAGAAAACGAGCATCATCACATTTCGCAACCTCCAGCATAAGTAGAAAAGAACTGGCACCACATTCTTCAGCCGTGACGTGCTGGTTACATCTAACCCACTTGTACTGATCTGAGACCAGTTTTGCCATTTCTTTTAAGTTGGTTACAGCTACGTTTTGTGCATATGAATATAGCTCATTAGGGTATGTCATTAAGAGCAGCGTGTTAATTTTAATATGTTCATCGTAGCATATTTAGGTCATAGTACCTCCGTGAGTGTGGCTATGGAGACTGAATAGGAAAATAGATAAATAAGAAGATAGATAAATATAAAGAGAGACAGAGAGAGAGATTTATCTCTGAGCGCCGTTTAAACGAACTGTGAGTAATATGCACGGCCATAATGACAAACCTAGAATAAAATCAATGCTTCACTCTTGTGACATTATGTGCGACCTTTCTCCCTGACGCATGTAGCTCAATTACTTTTATTCAATTTCACCTTTCAACTGAAATGCCAGCAGCGACTCCATCAACTAGATCGCGATTCGTCATATGAAGGATATGCGTTAACGGTTCTCGTTTCGTTTTGATTGTCCTGTCAGAGCGCGACCTCCATCACGTTAGTAAAGATCTGCGATGGCGTGTGTTCATTGCTTTGCCTGACGCTTGTTAAAGACTATTGACTTGGGAAAGCACAGGCGTGAGCTTGCTATCCCATCAATCTGTCGACATCCATAACCAGTTCCGACAGATGTGAAAAGAACCGATGCCAACAGCAGTGTTGACTGACTCGTTTCGCGTGTTTGTTAAAAGACAATGGATTAAAACTCTATTATGTTCATCAACTGTCAAGGATTATGGCTGCAACACTATTATCCAGTAGTATAACATGTTTTTTTTCAGTGGAGTTGGCTGTGGTGCATCTCTAATAGGTTTATGTCCTTCTGTTGATCTATATCTATGTTAATATTAAGATCAATGCCATAGGATAAATGACTGTGTCTCAGGTGTGTGTCTGGCCTCCGTGAAATGAACCCTCTGTCTCACACACTCACTCTCACCTATTTTATTCACTCTCTTTATGCTTGTGTCTCTATGCCCTCCTCTCCCTACACGTTTGTATGAAGCTGTGTTGGCTCTTGTTTTGTGTCCTCTGCTTGGGACCGATGCCCCTGGAGATCTCCAGATCAGAGGTGTCGCGCCGCTCACCTGGTGCGGGGACATCACCACTGTCCCTGAGACAGCCCTGAGCGCTGGGAAGAGCCAGCCCTGCAGCTTCATGCAAGCACAGAGTAAAACCATGGCCAATAACACCAGAGAAAAGTAAAACAAACAAATGTTTTTTGTCAGTTATGGAAGAGGGTCTTCATTGCAGTTTATGTGCTGGCCCTAACTGCTGCCTCTAACATTTACCTATGCAGAAAAGGGTAGGCGCTGTACTCCAGCGCCCCCTGGAGTGTAGGGGGGGTTCAGCATGTCATCTGAGTCCTGGTTACCTTAGGGTAGTGTTTCCAGTTGAATATGGCACCAGCTGTAGGAATGATTTCCTGTACACGAAAGCATAAGAATTTGTACAAACCATGTAAGTTAAAGGCTTAGATAAAAGACATGTTAAGGAGTTGGAGTTGTTCATCTGGAAAATCCTAGCATGCTTATAATTCCTCTGTCTCTTCATGAGATGAGATCTGTGCCACTGAGCATTTTGGGCATTAGCTCCAAATCTAGTCTCCTGGAGCCAGATGGTGTGCAGCTTCTCCAGGGTGTTTGGCTGTATGGCATTCTTTGTCTTGTGCGGTCCAATCAGAGAGCTTTATGTAAATATACCTATTCTGACGATGTCATTGGCCAATTCCCCCCTGCCTCAGTAGCCTGGTGGGTTTTCTGTGGAGTGTGGAAGTGTGTGGAGGTGTGTGGAGGTTGGAGGTGCTGCTCCTTCTCTCTCAGGCCAATCAGAGGGACTCCACTCCCAATCCCACGCATGTTCCATGGACCCTCCATGTCTGCCATTGAAATGAGCTTGGCCAGGGATGCAGAACTGAGCTGGACATATATGGCTGAGTGAGGAAGGGAGGGAGGGGAGGGAAATCTGCTCTTTGAGCACTGTATATGCTTCTGGCTGCGTTGCTGTGTACATCAAAAACTGCCCAACGCTGTCAAATCTATGACTCTCTCACTTACACACACACACACACACACACACACACACACACACAGTCTCTTCTTCTCATTGCTGACAACCTGCTGTGTGCTGCAGTTTTGTGATGACTCAAAAAGGGATATTCTGACAGAGGACACACACACACACACACACACACGCATATGCTGCATTACTGATTCACAGACTTTGATTAAGAGAAAGCTACATTTAAATTTTGCAAACATATCAACAGATTGCACATTGCTGCCGTTCTTTGAGACTGTGATACCCTGCTCTGGCTTTCCACCTTTGGCTAGATATTTAGACACCTATCTTGACATCACCTGTTTCATTTGTCTGTCGGTCAGTCGATGTGTCTCTCTCTCTCTCTCTTTCTCTCTCTCCCTCTCCCTCTCCCTCCCTCTGTCTCTCTCACTCTCTCTCATAGTGAGACACACATTCAAGTCTCCCTAAGGGCTGTTCCACTCATCTGTGCAAGTTCTTTACACTTTTCCATTGTCTCTCACTGCTAGTGCAGAAATTCTGAATACACACACACCATACACACACACAGATATCATTGTCCTAAGATATGTGAGAAGATATCACACACACACAGTTTTTGACAGTTTTGCTTGGCTGCTGATTCCTTTGTAGATTCAAATTTCCTACAGCGGTTGAAATGAAAATGTGTGGTGCATATGCATGTGTGTGAGGGGGGATGTGTGTAGGTAGTGTGTGTGTGTGTGTGTGTGAGTGTGTGAGTGTGTGTGTGTGTGTGTGTGTGTGTGTGAGTGTGTGTGTGTGTACACGCATGTTCATGCTTTGGACAGATCAATGTCTACAGCAATACCAGGCTTACAAGAATAAATTTGCACATACATATACAGAACAAATACACAAACACACTCTCTCTCTCTTTCTATTCCTCTCTCTTTCTCTCTCTCTCTCTCTCTCACACACACACACACACACACACACACACACACTTGCACTCTATCTCACAAAGTGTTTTTTTGCACCTGGAAACTCCTCCACAGTCATCCAGACCAGACATTTATGCAGATTTATATGACATTTCTAATACTGCAATCCCTTACACACACACACACACACACACACACACACACACACACACAGCCTGTGGTTGTTGGACTGGTAAGGACTGACTCTGTGAGGCTGCTGTGTGCGTGTTGTGTAGGCGGAGTTCGTGCTCAGCTGGTCTGTTCAGTTCCAGCACTGTGTGCTGCACTGACCAAGGCACCAGTGGGAAACGTTGAGCTCCAAGGAGACCCACCGTCCACACGGCAAACCCACAGTGCAGCACGTCTGCGTGGGATATTCAATATACTGGATATACAATATTCTGGATATACAATATTCTGAATATACAATATACTGGTCTGAGTTTTTACACTCTTTTCTCTTTTCCTTCATGAAAACCCATCGGGTAGAGCAGCAGATAAAGCTACTGACTGGACAGTCTTGATTTATAAAAGCTTCCTTTACTGTCACAATGCACAAACATTCTCTCAGGAACTGTAAGCTGGGGAGATTCCTCTTGTAGTGTTAATACATGCTTCCCTTTTACCTTCTGATCTTTCACAAGTCAATGTAATGTTTTTACCTGAACACCCCCCACCCACCGACACACACACACGCCCACACACACACCCACCCATACAAACACACTGACATACATCCATCCATCCAACACACACACACACCGACACACACACACCCACCCATATAAACACACCGACACATATCCACCCACACACACGCCCACACACCCACCCATCCATACAAACACACTGACATACATCCATCCAACACACACACTCACCCACACAGATGCACACCCACCCACCCGCACACACACTCACCCATACAAACACACAGACACACATAAACCCACCCACCCACATAAAAACACCAAAACACACACACCCACCCACACACACAAATACACCCACAGACACGCACGCCCACACACACAAATAAACCGGCACAAAACCACTCACCCACCCACACGCACCCCCCCCCCCACACACACCTCTTGGTTCAGCTGTCTCCAGAATGGCTTGGTTCCCACTCTGCCTGAGCCTGGCTCAGAGTTCAGAGGACATCTCAATCTTTAATCAGAGTTCAGAGGACATCTCAATCTTTAATCAGACGTAAGTCCTTTAACCTAAATAAACTCCACTCCCTCTCTCTCCACCCCATTAATCTCTTTGTTACCCTCTCTCCCTCCATCTTTTAACCCTGCCCTCTCCACCTCCACCCTTTAGCCCCTCCCACTCTCTCCCTCTCTATCCAGCCTCTTAACCCTGCTCTCCCTTTCTCCATCCTTTAACCCCTCCCACTCTGTCTCAGGCCACCCTCTTAACCCTCCCTTCACCCTCTTAACCCCCCTCTCTCCACCCTCTTAACCCCCCTCTCTCCACCCTCTTAACCCCCCTCTCCCTCTACCCCTTAACACTGTCCTCTCCTTTTCTTTCTCCACCCTTTAACCCCTCCTTCTCTCTTCCCTCTTGCCTCCTCCCTTGTCACCCCTCTCTCTTCCTTAATGAATGCATTTATATACACTTAATTATCCAATCATAATTGGATGTCTGCAACTATCTTATTATTAAAGTGGTCATAAACAGCATACTTATATCGGATTAAGGCCTAGCAATCTGATTATGAAATCTGATAGAGCTGGTTTTTATCTTAGTAATCAGATTTCTCAGCGCTAGTACACCCTTATCCTGATTTCTTTTGGTTTTCACAGTCTGTGCGTTGCAACAGACCAGAGTTTTGAGCCGGAAGCACCCATGAAATAGCTACCAAACACTTTTGGGGAGTCTCTGAAATGTGGTACATGCTCAAGAAATTGAAGAATTTAAATACTGTGCATTATTAGTAACCTTAAAAAAAAAACGAAGGTCCATGTTTGCTGATGAAGTGGGCCCATGTTTACAAAATGCCATGGCAGGAAGTTTACCTCACATCCTTCTGTGAGATTATTGGCTGGTTGCAAAGTAGAAATCCGATTATGGCCTGACTCATGTAAACCCGGAGTTTTCCCATTATCTGGTTACCCAAGTGCATGTAAATGCGTTGATCGGATTACTAACAAAAACTGATTTTCTACAGTTGTCGGATTATTAAATTCATGTAAACGCACTCAAATTCTCTCACTCAAAGGAAAGCATTCAAATTCTCTCCTTCAGAACCCCCAGAAAATCTCCCAGAGTGCACCGTTACGCCTCGCCCCCTTGGGCAGTGGGACATGATGTAATGTAGTTGTTAAAAATGAATTTCTTAAGACATTATCAAGGCCTTTCCAAAAATAATGGCACCTTTCATTATTTTTTCAGTGCAGAAAGGGGTAGAGTAGCAACCATTATTTAAATTTTTAGTGTGCCCCTTTTACCAGAGCATCAGACGTGAATACGAGACAAGAAATTGCGCCTGACACATTTACAGTAAGTCACTGGGTCTCGTGAACAGCTTTTTCTTACCTGGTTCAGTTTTTCATGAACTCTGGTGTTCTTGATGAACTGAATCAAGTGCGCTGATCAGGGATAACGCCAAACATTAGGTCGACGGCATGCGCCATGTTTCAGGAATGTGAAATCTGTTTTGACGCGACTGAAATCCAGCTCCAGTGACACGTACAACCTTATTCAAACCGCATTTAAACCACTGCCAGCGGTCAATAAATGTTCGTTTGGTCGGAAATATTCCACGCAATGGTTTGAAAGGATCAATACATCTTTATTCAGTCGTGTAATGTACAAAAGAAAGTATTTCCGTATGAGGCCTAATAGCTGAACTAGCTCAAAGAACTGCATTTTGCCGGGCAGCGCAGGAGTTTTATTTGTTGAGGCCATTCCGTGTCACGCCAAGAAGGGGATTTAAATCCATGACGGCGTCGACTTCTTCCGCAAGGGCAAGCCTTCTAATTAAACTTTAAAATCGTTTGCCTGCTACCAGACCACCACCTCTACAAATTGCCTTTTTTTTAGAAGACTGGTTTCTGCAAGTGTGCATATCGTTATAAGCAGGTATTTAGTGGCTTAAACGAAACGACTCATGGTTAAGATTTAAAACTGTTCCTTTTAATGTCATGGATATAAACCTTAGCTCAGAACTATGTTAACCGAAAAAGCATAACACTTCGTAAAAATACACGTCGTAAGAATACACGGTGGATAATCTAATCTACCGTACATATGGTGGCAAAATTCCTTTGCCCCTGAAAATGTGCTGCAGCACTTTGGATGAACTGTGTGATATGAAAATAAATTTCTCGCCGCGTTGTCAAGTGAACGGCTTTGAGGAAGCGGGTGATATTTGTCGTGATCAATGCAACACTGCCATCTAGTGATAGAAAAGAGGAATTCATTTCACGGCAAGAAAGTGCATCACAACCACTAGTATTTTGTAAATCACTGTAGTGTAAGCAATATAACAGACCACTGAACATATGAAACATCATACATTTCTAAATTGGAGTAATGCAGTCCATAACTTTTATTAGGATGAGGAAAGGGTCTCATGAGGAAATCTGACTCATATCCCAATTGGTTAATGGGAAGGATATGCAAGAATACTGACCTGGAATCAGTCATAGTAACAGTGATTATATGGCTATGGGACGGGTCTATAGGAGCATTAATCTGGACTCAGTTCAGCTAAGGTAATAACACTGATTTTATGGAGGGGTGGAGCTGCAAGAACTCTGATCTGCTGTCAGTCATTATGTAGCTTTGTCCAAAATGGCACACAAGCACATAGTATCAGCACATCTCTGAACAGGTTAGTACTTCCCCTGAATCTGAAAATATCTGGATACTCGTTTGAATAATACTGAGTATTAAACGAGTATTTAATACTATTCTTAATTACTGTTTTCATGTATTACATAGGTTGGAAATATGGCATTTTTGACTTCAATATATGGTTGTGTTGCTGTATGAATACTCACTTGCACTTGAAGTGAAATGGCTGAAGGATATTGATCTGAGGTCAGTGACTGAGGGGGACAACAAGAATACTGATTAGAAGTCTGATCAGGGGGCTGTAAAAACACTCATCTGGGTTCAGTCAAATGGATACCGATCAGAAGGCTAAGAGGTGGTTGCCAGGATACTGATCTGGGGTCAGCAAAATTGTTGTATGGCAGAAGGGGGGTGGCGGTGAGTAAAAAACAACTTCTAGAGTCAGTCATATTGAATGTGATCAAATGGGGATGCTCTTGAGAGTACGAAAATGAGAAATACACTTGTATGTGTGAGCAAAGTAAATAGCAGACTCTTCAAAGGATTAATTATATCGAGCTGTGAAGTCGGTCAAGTTTGTTGCTAGTGGATTCTTTAACTCTCATTTCTTATCTCGATTGATCTCGTAATTCCTCAGCTACGACCAATATTTTGTTGGCATTCTGCTCTATCAGTAATAAAAGTTTAAATTAGATCTACAACAAACTTTACTTTATTATTATGAAATTTTTGGATCGATAACGAGAGACCGTGAATAGGAGATGTTCGGTAGTCTACAATCATTCGATTTTTTTTCTCGGCCAAGCAGAAACGTCAGTAGTTCTAGAAACGCACCAGAGGTTGAGTGGACTACAGAAATAGACTACAAGCACAAGTAGAGCGACCAGTTTAGCAAATAAACTCTAAATGGAGGACAAACTGAGGACAGGAATACACGTATAGTTAAAACTACAACCTGGCTAGCTAAGAGTGCGGATATATTTGATCAGGACATATGTAAATGAATCTGTAAATTAATTTGTAAATGAATGGTTCATGTTCTATCTGTAAATTGAAAATGTTTTATCTGTAATTGAATGTAAAACTCATCAAATGTGCCACCGTCCTGCAGTAGCGTCAAGGACTGTGTCCAGGGCGCATGACATTCATCGTTCCTGCTTATTGATAAGAAAGCTTGTACAGAGCGCGTGTACAGAGCAGTTCGTTTCCCTTCTTGGTAATTTTCACAGAGTTGCAAACATCGTGACTAGCATTTAGAGTGGCGCTTGGGATTAGTTGAGGTACGAGACGATCTGTTAAATCAACGAAATACGAGTTGTCCTTTGACATGTACGTGACCCAAAGACACGCTAAAATAATATACGTTTGTGCGCAAATTAATTCATTAAAAATGCTGTAGCGCTTTCAATGGCAGTGCTATCTGTGGTAGTTTTGGCCACGAAAGTAGACTGTTTTAGTCCGTTAAACTATATTCAAATGTGTTTTTAATACTTTGTAAATGATACATATATTATATTATATTATATTATATTATATTATATTATATTATATTATACACGAATATTTTTACCCAAACGACTATTGTGTTTTATTTGAACTGTATTCCAAAGTTTGTCTGTGGCTGTCACTTGGTTGATCTCTTATGTCACTGACTCATACTTAGATGTTCCATGTGACTTGGTCCAACCCACGTTCGAAGTTCCTTCGATTTACATGGTGGCACTACTGAACTTCCACGTATGTCTAAGCACCGAGGACGTAACCAGTCCGTCGACTCTGTCTGTACTTAATTGGTAGAGCCACAGCAGAGAGTCGTTGTCAACGTGCTTTCGCCGGGACCATGCGCTCAATCTGGGGTTTATTTGCGGTGGTCACAGCGGCAACTTTTTACCTCTATCTCCTGTCAGCGTTTCTGCCGCCGGGTCCGCCTCGCGTTCGATATCACGACGATGCAGACGGACAGCCAGACGAAAACACGGCCGATGTTACGCAGGAAGAAGAGCGCAGGTGAGCGATTCAGTTTACTTTTTATGTCATATGGAATTTTTTTTTTCGTTTACACTTTGATATAATATTTGAATTGTTTTATTCCCACCCGTTGTGTTCATTTATCGAAAAACTTTTTATACAGCAGTGCAATTAAAAATGATCGCAACAGGTTGCATTATGTAAGCTATGTGTGCGTACTTTGTACCAAAGTATTTTTTATCATTGCAAACAGGGCTGAAATAAGATGTTTTAAGATTTCTGGAGAACCCTGAAACTTAAATAAGGTCAATTTAATATCAGGTAGCTAAACTGTTAGTTTGGACCTTAAATGTAAAATCTCACATGTCCAAATTATGTTGTGTACATTTCCAGCATGACTGTGAAAAACTGAAACAAGAACAAAATACATTTTAGCCCAGCGGCTTCGTTATGAGTCAAGGCTGATCTGTAAGGAGATACCGAACGGGTAAGAGTGCGTGAAGATCTCTGGGTTAATAACGCGTGCGAGCATCAGTGTCCCTGCAGCAATTCTTCATAGGCTTTTAATGAGTACGTGCTTACCATTCACTGAAGATAACGGATCCGATATCTCTGCACTTAGAGAACACAGATAATGACATTCTCACTATGGATAAGAAAAAAATATAGGGTTTAGCATTTTACGATAGCGCAATTAAAATGCGTTAAAGGAGCAATACCTGGTAGTGTTTACAAAATAGAGGCAGAGAGAGGAACAGCGCAAATGAGTAATTGCGCATCTTTGTGATGCTGTGGAGTTCTGAGGTGGTTAATTGGAGGAGTGTGCAGAGGTTCTTCTGTTTCTTCAGCTCATATGTGTACTGGCAAAACTTCCCGTTATATATTTAAAAAAAATCTAGATAACGTTAATGAGTTATTAATATTAGAGGGTTCTTAGTAAGTTGTTTTTTCTGCACATAAAACTTTGCTTAGTTTGAATCTCTCTCTGTCTCTCTCTCTCTCTCTCTCTGTCTCTCTCTCTCTCTCTCTCTGTCTCTTCAGCTAGCGTTTTTGATACTTTACTGTTTTTGTTTTTTTAATACTCTTAAACACCCATAAAGCAATAAATCAGTCAACTGTCACTAGTAATTAATATCCATAATCACATAAAATAAAACGGTGATATTTGAGCATTTTTAGTCCATAATCATTACTGACAGGTTGATTGCCTGTGTATGTGTGTATATATATATATACTGTATATACACACACACACACACACACACTACTGAGTTATTGTGCTTCTTGACTTCTTGGTTGGGTCAGGTCTCTTTGATGGTTCACGGAGCATTATCCTTCCACATCATACTCACATCATACTCACATCATACTCACATCATACTCACATCACATCACTCACATGCCCCCCGCAGCTCACAGTCAGCAGAGTGGAGTGGTGGTGGTGCTTGTGTGAGAGCAGATCTTAGGGATGTGGTTAGTGGAGGTTAGGGGTGTGGTTAGTGGAGCTTAGGGGGAAAACCCTGGTGCTGGGGAGGAAAGCGCACTGAACTTTGGGTAACAACACAGGCCCTTCATGTTTACTGGATCTGTGTCTAGAGGGAACCTTTAAAAGCTTCATGGTAAAGACACACCAGGATTGACAGACAGACAGACAGACAGACAGGTAGGGAGGGTATTTTCAGTTTGGTGGGGAGAGATGAAAGATGAAGCTCAGTTTAAACCCTGAGGAACATTCTGATCTGATGTGCTCCAAGACCACACGTCATTGCTCTCAGTTTCTCCTCGATGACTTTCACTGCACGGTCGATATGCACGTGATCTCAGTCCAGAGGAGTGTCCAGACCATGCTGCCCTGACTCAGAGTAACTCCAATCATGCAACCTCACCCTCGCCAAGAAGCCGTCTCCTCAGATTCTTCCCTGGCAAGCAGAAAAACTAGACCTCCTTTGGGGTGCAGGACACACCCAGCACCTGTCCCCTGGCCCCTGGAGCTGATTCCAGGAGAGGGTACTACTTTAAACAGGTTTCCTGAGTTACTGCATTTATTTATTTTTTCATTAAGTGTTGAAATTGTTTGTTCATAAGAAATCACTTTGCAGAATGTGTTCATTTGTGAGGGTGTAGAAGTTTTGTAAAGATTTTGTAATGTTGAAATCGGAGCGTCTGCCTTTTTGTAATGAGTAGCTGGACCAAAGCATGATTGCACACAGAGAGAGAGAGAGAGAGAGAGAGAGAGAGAGAGAGAGAGAAACAGGGAGGGAGAGAGATAGATAGAGAGAGAGAGAGAGAGAGCTGTGACTAAAATAAAGTGTGTAATAAATAGAACGTGGAAGTAGAAGAGGGGACCTGTTGTGTCTGGGTAACATGGTTGAATACATTTTGCAGTAAAGGTAAAAAAATAAAAATATAAAATTGTAAATTGCAAAAAATTAGATATATAATTCTAACAAATAATTAAACGGTGGAATACAGGCTGCCTGTTCTACTGAGTAAGATGTCAAGGTTTACTGGTATAAAACATTTCAAAGGCACAGTCTAGGACCATACTGTTCTGGGATGGCCTGTGACCAGTTTACGTTGTCTTTAAACTGCTATTTATTTAAAAGACAAAAACTGGTCTGAAGTGAGTATGAACTACATATTGGTATATATCGTCTCTACCGCTGTTGTAAACTAAGGTTCCTTCAGACCAAACAGGATCACTGCATAGTACTGAGTATTCTAGAATTTTCTATCCTATTCTCAGTCTACTACATTTGTAATCTATGGCTCAAATCAGACGCAATGAAAGCGGCTGTAGTTCAGTCCATCAATAAATGTATAAAGTGCACGATGGTTCTGTGCCCTCTGCTTAATGATAGTAGGCTAGTCGTCATTTACAGCTTAATTTACAGACACCTGTAGACTTTGACAGTGAAGCATGTTGAGTTGATTGTACATGGTTATCGAACATTTGCTACAGCTGGGGTGGTGATTAGATCAAAAAATGCTGATTTAGTACAGTAATCCTCTCGGGTTGATAAACTGGTGAAGTATCCACAGTTTGTGTCCTGTGGGCTCACACATGGGCTTCACAGTGAGACTGTAGCACAGCTCCCTGCTCACCTCAATCAGGTTTCCTGGGGCTGCTCACAGGTACAGTATCATCACAGGTACAGTATCATCACAGGTACAGTATCATCACAGGTATTGTATCACAGGTACAGTATCATCACATGTACAGTATCATCACAGGTACAGTATCATCACATGTACTGTATCATCACAGGTATTGTATCACAGGTACAGTATCATCACAGGTACTGTATACATGGTACTGTATCATAGGTACTGGATCCTGACAAGATGAAACTTGGAGCAGATTAGGTGCTGGATTAGAAACTCTCATTCACCTCTAAAGCTCTTAGGGTCACAAGGGGTCAAATCTGCTACCCCAGCAGCACTGGGCAGGAACGTACCCTGGGCACGAAGCCGGTTCGTAACACAGCACACACACTTACAGACTCATACACTTCGGGCCAGTTTAGAGACGCCAAACAACTTAATATGGGAGGAAACCAATGTACTCAGAGGAAACCCACACGGGTACATGGAGAACATGCAAACTCCACGCATACAGCAGTTGGGCATGGAATCAAACCCAGGCTCTATAGCAACCACTGAGCCACCCATCCCATAATACCAAAACTACATCTCATACCTCTGTTATATAAAACAGTACTCAACCATTCAGTTACCCCTCCCGCTAAATATCACTCACCCGCTCATTTACCCTTTCACTTCCCTCTGGTGGCTCAGTAGGACCTGCTCTTTTGGCAGATGAATAACAGCGTCAGCTAAATGCCATAAATGCAGAAATGTCGGGAACCTTTGTACATGATGGCAGGACTTTGTTTGAACTCTTTGAAGGGAATAATAAATTAGGCATGTTAAATAAGTGGTAATATTTCCACAGTCATAGTCACGGTCTTGTGAAAATATATAAAGGATGTCCAAATGGGATGGGACAAGGGCAGGTTTAAGACTGAAGTAGCTTCTGCTGGCCGTTTAACAGACACGGGGTTTTGCTCGTCTCTGCTCTCTGAAGGTGTATAAGTTATCTGTGTACTGCCTTTAGCATTTACAAGGTATCAGCTGTACGCACTGAGCTATATGTAGTTTAAGGAAATTCCCATGAGAGAGTCTAGAAGGAATGTGTTGATGTTCAAGCACGAACTTGTCTGAGTGGGTAATGGGTTCAAAACAAGTTTTTTCTTCTCGCTCACAGGTTCCATTCGTGGCCCAGTTGTAGTCACAGCACATGCACTGCTGCCAGCGTTATGTGTTTTGTCACCTTCAGTAGTGCAGTAAGCGAAATTAAACCCTCTGCTTTTGCTGTATGTCAGGTTAGTAGTGCCTGGTCACATGCGTCTCTGGCCAATGGAACTGAAGCATAAGGCGTTATTCATTACCCAATGAGAAGGTGACAAGCCTCAGTGCATTGTGGGATGGCACGAGAGTCTGTGGGCTTGGTACTGTCCAGTGTGGCAGTCTTAAGTTTCATTGGGTGTTTGTAGCAGTGGGAGACTTGCGCACACACACACACACAAGCAAGAAGGCAGTGTGCTATTTCCATCTCTAAGGATCAAATTTCAATTTTGCTAAAGGAGTATATATAACTAACTCCGTCTCTCCTCTGGCTCTCTAATGCTGCCATTCCATACTGCACAGTCCCACTTCCCACATGTCCGGTAGTTATGGACTCAGCCTGGTGGAAATCTCATTTTAAACCTGACTGTCCTTTCTCAGATCAGATCTGGTTTCAGCTTCTTCTTGTTGTCCTAAAGCTAAACTCACTGGAACATGGGCAACGTGATCTCTGGGGGATTTGATGAGTCATTGAGTTGAGTCCATGAAGCTTGCCTGGAGACTCGGGTTATGAAGTGTGCACTTTAGAAAGGGAACAGTCATGTGTGCAATAAAAGTGTGAACAGTTGTGTGTGTGTGCTGTAGAAAAAGTAGCTCAGGATTTAAGAGTATTCCTCTGCCTTGCTGAATGACATGTTAACAGGTAAGATATATCTCACCTGTTAACACCTGACATGTTACTTTAGGCTTACTCTTCGTTTAGGCCAGGCTGTGATGCCTGTTATCCCAGTGAATGCAACACACTATGGTGCTCAGTACGGCCAGTTCCCACCAAACCAAACTGATCTGACACCAGTTTTGCACAAGACCAGGAACTGAACCAATCGTGGACCAAAGAAGGTGTCTCCAGTGTCATTCATCGCCTCTGTGCGCTCCATCCTAATTTGATGTGTCAAACAGGAACCTTTCTCTCTGTGCCCCGTGTCTCCTACCAGGCTGCATTTCCCGTCGGACCTGGAAGAGCTGCAGGAGCTGGCCGAACTGCTGAAGTTTTATAAGAAGCAGCACACAGGCTATGTGCTGGTGCTCTTCTGCAGTGCCTACCTGTACAAACAGTCCTTCGCCATCCCTGGCTCCTCCTTCCTGGTTAGTAGGGGATGTTTAATTTCCCCAGGACAGTCATTCAGATTAAGCGTAATTGTAACCTTCAGTTATGCTGTTAGTAGCGATGACTCGGCCCATTTAAAAAAAAAAAACACAGCAAATATCAGCCAGTTACAATATTAAACTACCTTAAACAAGTAAAATGACAAAGTTAGTTTTTTTTCTTTGCTGATCAAGGTTGTTGAGTTTTCTGCATGCATCTTAAAAAAAATCTTCAGTGCTAAGAGACCAAGCCAAGAACTCAATTGTGCAGATTCAGCTCACTGCTGGTTCAGCTCACTGCTGGTTCAGCTAACTGCTGGCTCCTTGCTGTTCCAAGAACATGCTGGCGGGGGCGCTGTTCGGGCCCTGGTATGGCCTCCTCATTGCCTGCACACTCACGACGGTGGGCTCCACCAACTGCTACCTCCTCTCCCGCACATTTGGGAAGGGCCATATCATTCGCCTCTTTCCTGACAAGGTGTTCATGCTGCAGAGGAAGGTGAGGCTGATCACGGGGGGTGTGGAGGCTTCAAGGGTGTGATTACAGGAGGTGTGGCTTCAGGGGTGTGATTACAGGAGGTGTGGCTTCAAGCATGTCCAGTGAGCATGTCTGCATGTATTTATTTATTATTGTCATCCGTTTCAGGTCTCAGTTATCCACCTGTCTGTCTATTTATATCTCTATATAACTGTAAATGTCTGTTTTTCTGTATGTCTTTCTCTCATTTTTAAGCTTCCGATTACAGTATTCCAAAGTGGATACACTGATTTGCGAAACCCGTTTTAAACTGCATGCTGAAGGTGTGATAGTGTAGTTACTGTGTGTATCCACTAGTTGGTGATCTTTCACCAAATTTCTGTTTGGGTTTCGACAGTGTTGATGTGGAAAACTGGAAAACAGGATTTCCCTCAGCACACAAGGGTGCATGATTTGCTTAAGTGGAAGGTATAATGAATATGTGCTTGTTCTGGCTCTCTGAAATGTTTGCAAGCTTTTTGTGCATTGTAATGCCTTCATAATGAAGCTGAATGGTGCTACATCAGATTAACACAATATTCTCTTTTCCTCTTGTATCTGTCTCAGGTGGAAGAAAACAGAAGCGGTTTGTTCTTCTTCTTGCTTTTCCTGAGGTTTTTCCCAATGACGCCCAACTGGTTCCTGAACGTCACATCTCCTATCCTCAACATCCCCATTCCTCTGTTCTTCTTCTCTGTACTCATCGGTGAGCGCCCCCTACTGGAAGGTCTTATATAAACCAGCCAAAGTGCTGAGAAACAACCTCTTTTAAAGTTTCTAGACAAAGACGTTGTGGCGAACGTGGGAATTCCACAATGGAAGTAAAACATACTGCCATTAATTCTTGTTAACAGCAGTGCCATGTGTGAGCGGTTTCCCATCAGGATGTAGTTAATTTTCTGATGTATGGTCAACCAAATCTCATACACTGGGCTCTTGTGTTCTTGACTGGGTAGAACATGAGACATCAAGATGCAAATTTATGAATCTTATGTTATGATTCTTATGTTATGTTATGTTTCAAATTTACTACATGTCCACAAAGCACATGTTTGCACTGAGTGAGTTGCAGGTACACCGTTTCTCTTTAGTGGAAATGCTAAGGTTTTTCAATCAAATAAGTAAAGACATCTTGTACTGAACTTAGTGGCCATTTTGATTAATCATCTTCCCGGTCTATAATTCTGTATCTGGGATCATTTCTGCTGTCGGTAGGGTGAATTTGCTTATATAACTGATATTATCCTGACAGCTGAAATTGCATAGGGTCATTATAGCGAGACCTTTATTTTGAAGGACTAGATGCATGTATATATGCATCAGCATTATATAATGATAAAACTGGAATAATGCTTTGACATACTTGAAGTGATATACATAGCTACATTGTCATGAAACCACATCATGTTAACAAATGTAATTTCACTTCACGTCGACCATGTTGGCATGTTAGTCCAACTCATCCATTTAAAACACGTTAATTCATATCGAATCGAATCCCTCCCCCAGGCTTGATCCCTTACAACTTCATCTGTGTGCGGACGGGAGCCATCCTGTCTGAGATCGCGTCCTTAGATGACATCTTCTCCTGGCGCACTCTGCTACAACTGCTGCTGATTGCTGGCACCGCCTTGCTCCCCGGTGCCCTGATCCGCCACTACAGCCACTCCTGCCTCAAACTGGACGGACTGGAGCCCAACGGCCACAGCAGCCACCCGGGCAACGACCGCAAAAACAGATGACCCAGCGGGCGCTGCGGGAGTTTTAAGGGGGGATCTTGGATGGCGGTCCAAGTTTCGAGAACACGCCGTGCTTTTCTGAACATCTTAACTATGACGGACTCTTTAAAGTGGTTTGCTGTGGTAGTTCTTGTAGTTCAATGCTTTTATTTATTTCATTATTTATTTTTGGGAAAAGATGCTCCCAGTTGAGTGTTGTCCACATTTTGGCGCAGCTGCAGTTCATTGACGAAGGGGTCAAGGAATAGATTTGATGTCCTGACAGTAATGAAGTGGGAAGATTGGTTTTGATTTCAGGTCTGATACAGAGGGCTGCTGTAGGTACGTATGGTGAGTGAGATTAGCTGTAGAATGAAGATTCAGGTTTGCTGATTTCAGGACAACGGTATATACCAACTGAGAGATTTGCAATGTCTTAAACAAACATTTCAGTTTGTTGCAGCTTTAGACTTAAATCACGAGATTTACAGTTCCAGGTTTTTAAGAGCGCATACACTTGTGTAACGCACATGGAAGCATCCAGAGATTTGAAATGCCTGTGCTGTTCCTTGACCTTTAACCTTATGAAAACCTGTGCACTAAAGGAGAATCTGGACTTCCTCCCTTCCTGTATCTCCGGCACTGTGGAGCATGTTTGCACATTTTATAGTAGTGAGTCTTAAGTATTTAAACAGCGTTTTCTGCTGCTTAAGGGTTAGCTTACGCTTCTACAATACTGTGTATTTATGAATGATTTCCTTTGATGGAGTCTTGACTTCAGAACATGTTCAACTTCAAAAGTTTCTCACTCAGTATCATTTGTCTGCAGTATTTTGATAGGCTATAAAATAATGTCTGTGACAACAGAAACAAAATATATTCAACAAAGAAGCCAGTTTGTGTTATTTTTATTACATTAATATAGCAATATATTACTGTTATTATCTCAACAGTTAAACTGTGACTAAGCTCTTGTTACTTTTGTAATGGATTTTGTGCCATATGCCTTAATCAGGGGAAACGTCTTTGCACTTTTAAAAATTCATGTTCAGTATTCAGTCTTTGATTTTCTCTGGTGTTCTAGAGACTAAAAACATACCTTGTAAAGTCCATCTGTCTGCACACATCCCAGACAGTGCAGCACATGTCTGAGTGTGACTGATTTAAAAGGGTCACAGTACAGTCCACACAAATATTTATATTGCCCTTTACATTTTGAAAATAAAATTTAAAATTAAACAACTTTTTTGTTTAATTATTTGTTTATTATATATAATCAGATTCTGGCAGATTCTCCACCCACCTCTCACCAGTGTGTTGGATCCACATGTATTTGATGCATTTTGTTTTGTTCAAGGGGTTTTCAAGGTTCAAATAATCAAAGGATGAGAGACGCTGTGGTTAAAGTCTTAAATGCTCTTTATTGCTCATGTTCAAGCTGCTGGAATTTGTGGTTCACCTAAAGAACAAAGGGGAAGAAACCCTCTCCAAACTGAAAAGTGAGTCTGTAATGAGTATAAACTTGCACCTCCTCTAATAACCTTTAGAACCCAGTCCCTTTCCTGGTCGTTTTTCTAAAGCACAAACCATTCACAGTACAGGCATTAACAAACGAACACAGAGAAAAGTGAAGGAAAAAAACAAAACAAAAAACCAACCAACCAACCAAAAAAAAAAAAAAAAACTCCAGAATTATGTGAATCTCAGACTGAACTGTTTATACCATCATGCATTTGATTATGTAGGAACTGCCCATGCTCTCGAAAACAGGAAGAAACAGGCCTGAAATTGAAAAATCACAACCACTGAGTTTGACGATGAGAAAAACGTTTACTAGCGACAGAGATCAGATGGCGTATTATGACGGGATCAAACTCAAATCTCTTTCAATAAATGACCCTAAGACCACACAGACTGGTGTTAGCGTGCTATTCAAAACACACGGATTAAGATCCAAACTATACTTTACCCTTCTCTCTAAAACATACAGTAGAGCAAACAAGAGAAAACAAGTCTTTCTGAATTATGCTTCAAAGAGTTATGGTTTACAGAAGAGTTATGGTTTACAGAAGAGTTATGGTTTACAGAAGCTGGTTCCTTAATTTCTAGCTACTTTTCGGTTTTCTTTCCACAGCTGAATTATTTTACCTTTTAACATTAAGTCTGTCAAAGCAAGTACTTTGGAGCAAACCTACCCTAATGCAAGACATGCCTACATTAATGTGATCTGTTCCGGCGGTCAGTTATAGTAGAGTTACTCAACACAAGCCTCTTTAAGGTCTTATATGCACAGCGGTGCTTCTGACACGAGCCACTGGAGTCTCTTTCCTGGAGGAGAGAAAATCCTGGTGCTATATACACTTTCTTCACTAATTCATTTTTTTTTTCTTTTTCATTCTTTTTATGTAGACTTTTCTTAAAAAAAAAAAAAACGCTCAAAACAATGAGCTTTACAAGGTACAAAACATAAAAATAAATTCAAACGCTGAACTGAGGTACCCTGTTCTTGAGGTAGGAAGTCATCGCTCTAGTTGTTGTCACTTTTTCTCACTGATGTAGCCAATCACAGCCAATACCTTCTTTTGCTCATCTGAGCAGTAGTTGAGAAACAGCTGCTCCACACTCATTGATCACCAACTGATCAGAACAGTGTGTACTACACTCTCATTGATCACCATCCGATCGGAACAGTGTGTACTACACTCTCATTGATCACCATCCGATCGGAACAGTGTGTACTACACTCTCATTGATCACCATCCGATCGGAACAGTGTGTACTACACTCTCATTGATCACCATCCGATCAGAACAGTGTGTACTACACTCTCATTGATCACCATCTGATCGGAACAGTGTGTACTACACTCTCACTGATCACCATCCGATCGGAACAGTGTGTACTACACTCTCATTGATCACCATCTGATCAGTGTTACTCTAACTGTTTACATTTGACCACTTTACTTTCACCTTTAACCCCATGTTATTAACCAGTAGGCTAAACATACTCATCACACTTATGGCTAATTCTTGTTTTTACTTAAAAAAAATTAAAAAAAAATTCAGAATCATTTTTTTAATTATCCATATAAATTCTAAAAGGGCAGTGTTTGTCAATTAAAACATCTTTTTAAAAAATGAGACCATAACAGGCTCACATTTGCTTGTATGTCCTTACATGTTTATAGTATAAAACACTAATAAATATTCATCTTCTCTTTTTCTGTGTACATTGTGTAGGACCCAACACAAACACTTTCACAAGCTGTTTCGCATCGTGCCAGCAGGAGCCTTTGGGGGAAGGGCAGAACCAGAACCAGAACCAGAACCAGACGGCACGGAGGAAGAGAGCACGGACAAGGAAAAGAATTAAGAAAAAAAACAAAGAATAACGGGTTGGGAAAAACCCAAAACGCAGAGGACAGGAGATGGTGGCAGGTTCCAACCAACGCCCGTCTCATACAGCATCTCATGTATGTATGATACAGGCCTGCCAAGGCCCAACTGACTGAGTGTCCAACACAGCACAGCCTTTACCTGTAGATCTTACTCCACCTGTACAGAGCCTACTCCACCTGTACAGATCTTACTCCACCTTCACTATAGCTCCACTGCTTGTTTTTTAAAATAAACTCTTTTACACTAAAGTGCTTTAAGTTTATCATTATGATTTTTTGCTTTATGGTTTGAATTTGGGGCCAGAATACAATTTTGGACGGAAACGCGATGCCAAAAGATATTTAAACAGCTTTCCCTATATAAGCCTGATTTGAGCTTTTATAATTATTAGATTTTATAATTATTAGTCTATTGAGCTTTTTCACCTCGCAATTTATAGGCTGGGGTCAAAGGGCACTTTCATTAAAAAAAGAAAAAAAGAGAGACAGAAAACTGCTGAATTAAAAGAAACAGAAAAGAGGGTAGAGTGCTCAAAACCTTAAAATAAAATGTTGGCATGCAGGCAAATGATCCACATTTTTCACCTGTTGTGGGCAAGAAGGTCATTGTGCTCCTCTTATCAACGGAGTATCCTAAAACCACTCCTGCATGTTCACATTAAGGGCCTGCAGTAAAAGTGCAAAATTACTTCTATACAGCCAGGAGGGGAAAACTGTGATTAGTTAAGAAATTTGGAAATTATTGAACTTGTCAAATCTGGATGTGTGATTTTATGCTAAACGTTGTAGCCCACGTTAGCTTGCTAGATGCTTCGCAGTCTTTCCTAGGGTTCCCAAGGTAAACCTGCTGCTGTGTATAACTTCAGCCATTTTTCCTGACAGAACGCATGTTATGATCTTCTAATAAATTAACACTGTTAAAACATATAGAACTAGCTACTCTACTTAGTCAAAACTCCCTTAGGTAGTTTGGATCAACATAGCTATCTGACTTGAACATCCTTACACAGTGCGCCTACAGACAGGTCACCTGAATGTGTTAATGCCTGCCTGACTGGCTACTGTCCAAAGAGCAGAATCCCAAGTTTGCTGGTAAGATCGTCTCATATACGCTTAGGCAGAACGGCATCTGCTTAAATAATATTTACTGTACGTGTGCTTCTCAGGAAAAGTATGTGTACCGTCATACAGCATCTTGACAAGTTAAACATTTAACGTTCCTCGTCCGCTAGCACGTACGTTCCAATGTCGTCCAGTCTGGAGCTCTCGCGTGTTTTTTGCTCTCCTGCGAGCGTCGCTCATTCATTCATTCATTTATTTATGTATTTATTTATTTATGTATGCATTTATTTATTTATTTATAAAAGTTCTTTGGTTTCGATCTCGTTCCTTGTCGCCCGTTTTCCTTGCCGCTCTCGTCATCTCTCACACGCGTTTTGGTTTGCGCTCGGAGGAGCTACATTCACAGGCTGCTGCTTGCTGGCGCCATCTGGTGGTCACTTGGTGTGCTGCGATGCCGTTGTGGTCCCCTGCTGATTTTTCTGTTCGTGTTGTTTCACTTGCTGAACGATTTCCCTTATCTTCCTCTGGGCACTCTGCCAATAAATACCAGAACAAAAGAAATTTTGACACGGTACAAAAAAAAAAAAAATACTCAAACCTTTCCCCGACATTCTCTCCCTTCATCCGTTGTCACGCCCAACCCTTAAGCATTAGACGTGCTAAGAAGTCAGTTAGCTTCCTACGTTACAATGGAATACGTTTTCATGAACGAACGACTCCGTTTTTCTATGACACTTCTGTTTTCTTTTAACTGAATCTGCTCCATGCTACTGTAAGACTAGCAAGTTGCTTAGACAGGAAGAAGGAGGGAAAACAGGGCCGAGTATGAGTGAGGCATCAGCTCTGAGAACTGAGAGAACCGCTTACGTAAAGCTTTACGTGGCCTGGGGAAAGTTCTGGTGAAATAAACTACTCATGTACTGTACTCTGGAATTTTCATATATGCCTGTTACGTCAGAAAAGATGAACCCAGTCAGAAAGATTAACCCAATCATAAAACTGAACCCAGTCAGAAAGATTAACCCAATTAGAAGGGTTCACCCACTTCAGTGGGTCTGTGAGGGTTATGCACTTACCTGACTTGCAAAGAAATGGCCAATGATTTTTACAAACACCTCGTCGTTCTCATCAGGTGTTTGGTCCCGTGGAACTATAACTTCAGCACTGGTGAGGTTCTGCAATTCATTCACCTGAGGAGAGCGATAAAGAGAGAGAGAGAGAGAGAGAGAGAGAGAGAGAGAGAGAAACTTGAACTTCTTTGTTTATATACATATAAATAAATTCCAAGTACACCCAAATATTAACTCAACTCTCTCTCTCTCACACACACACACACACAGCAAGGCGCACCGTTTTCCCGCCCTTCCCAATGACACGGCCAGCGGCAGCTGCAGGGACTTTTATGTGCACCTCCAGCTTGATCTCCTCCTTCACGGTGAAAAAATTCTCCTCTTTCAGCTTCCCAAATATTCGACCCTGAGCCTACAGAGAGAGAGAGAGAGAGAGAGAGAGAGAGAGAGAGAGAGAGAGAGAGAGAGAGAGAGAGAGAGAGAGAGAGA
>JAOXYF010000014.1:8979129-8989429 GCA_028565775.1 Sternarchorhynchus goeldii | reverse complement strand
CACCCCCCCCCTAAAAAGTTCAGCAATAGGGAAACAGTCTGGCATTAGAATGCAACACACTCCCTGAAGCTAATCATCTGAATGCACTCGAAAGTAAAAAACACACACAGCTCATCATACTGTTAAACTAAGCGAAATGCAAGGCTCTTAAAAATACAAAGACTCAACACGCGCACACACATGAAAGGAAAAACAAAAATCAAACCAAAACAGAATAGTTTTTCCGTTATTCCTTGAGATTGGAATGCTCCCAGCTCAACCAACACAGAAAACTTGGTTCTTCAGTAACGCCCTGTTGGGGTAAGAGAGAGATTATTACTTGATTGGAACACAATTAAGGTGTGAATGGAGGCATAATGGCTAAGACACCATTATCTCATTTATATTATGGCCAAGACACCATTATCTCATTTATATGGATTCGTAAATGGCACCCAAAACATTCAAGAGACTGAAAGCTCTCAACCATGCATGTGTGGTATTCTCATGACTACGCAGCTTGCAAGAATATTTGCCTTTTTTAATTTTTTCTTCTGCAGATTGCACATCTTAAAACGAGCGATTCATCAAATATATAAACTCAATCTCGCATTTATGTACAGAAGGAGGGAAAGAAGAGTCATGTTGTGGACATTCGTCAGGGAACGTGTTCAGAGTTCAGCTGCACCAAGCGCACCACTCACGTGGGGAGTAGGACCTCGACCGTGACCGAGATCGGTATCCTCCACGACTGTAGTAGGGTGATGGAGACCTGCGCCTATGAGAGAGAGACACACACACACAGTCATTACAGAAAACAGAATTTATTTTAGTACTCGTACATTCAGAAACTCTAATCCTCAGTTTACAAACACGATCTTGTTCAAAAGTCTTCCCCATTCATAGCCTCTTCACAAACGCATTCAGAGCCCACGGCTCGGCTCGGCTCTCCTCACAGACGCTCCGCTCCAAACACAGTTCTGCTAGTTGAGACGAGGGAACCTCCATTATCCCTCCACCACACCAACAATCTTCAGGCAGCTTCAGATGCTGTTTAGAAGGTTCGTTTTGTGCTGTGGTCGCAAGAGAGGTCACTTCTGGAAACTTCTAAGTACCTCCCTACTGTGCACCATGAAACTAACTCCACTGTCTTTGGCAGGAGCCTGTGCTTTCACGTCGCAGCTTCTACAGGTTCATGGTGGCTGTTAAATGGATTTTTCAAATCCAAGGCATTTTCTTTTAAGAACCGTTTTCCTGTGTTGTGGTGTAAAAATGTCTCTCTCGCAGATCTTTTGGCATTTGATTACCCCCCCCCCCCATCTTGTACAAAGAACACTTCAACCAAAATATTTCTCTACCTGATGTTGTTGGCTTTTCAAAAGATTTTCTAAGGAGAGTCTTAAAAAAGGCACATTTGCAAGTATAAAGTAGATTACAATCCTGACCTTCACGGTGATTTAAACTTCGAGTGTGCAAGTGTAGTTCTGACATCAAAGTGTGTGTAACGCAAGGCACCTTCTGAGGTGTCATTTTACAGACATGGACATTATTTATTAAATACAGTTTTTATTAGATATGGTACAGTCGTGCCTTTTACAATGAGACGGCTTTTTTTCTTTTTTAAACCGTTTTATTAAGGATGCTAGGAGTCATCAATGCCCTGTGCTCTCAGGTTCACTGCTTAATGCCCTCATAGGAACTAAACAACCCTCTTATAAGACCAATGAGCTACACCCACTACGCATTTCAGGTTCTTCTACAAAATTCTCCGACTGCTCACATCACTTAACAAGCGGTTACAAGACTCCTTTGTACTGCTGCACTTGGTGGATGCTCATTCTGTAACGTATGCGTGTCAAGACGGTCACACCGGGTGAATACACTGATGCACTGGCTGACCTGTAGGATCTGTAGTATTCTCGGTCGTCGTAGCGATCGTACCCCCGATCGTAGCCGCGGTCGTAGTAGTCTCTGGAACGACTGGCGGAGATGCTGGGTCTTCCCCCTCCACTGCTTAAGAGGCAAAGTGAGAGCGAGAGCACGAGAGAGAGAGCGAGAGAGAGAGAGCGAGAGAGAGACAGAGGAAAAATTCACATACAATTCAACCATCAAATTTACATGCTATTCCACACCACTGCATGCAATTGACATTTTGCCGAACATCTTCCTCTCAACATGTTCAAACCTCCATCCTAGATCAGTGTGAAACGGTCATTGCCAAAGAGCACTCACTAGGTGGGCCGACCCATGTAGATACCAGGTGTGGGGGTGTGTGGTCTCTGGGTAATGGAAAAGTCCACTCTGATACGTCGGCCATCCAGCTCCATGCCATTAGCTCTCTCTTTAGCCTGAATGGGGGGGGGACCAAACAAAAAGCATTGATGTTAACTGGGAAACAGGAACCTATATGTCAGTTTTAACCAGATGGGAGAGGAAGGTCTTCTTCAGAGCCGATTAGTGACTGGTACACTGGCTAAGAGGACTGAACAGTGTCGCTGTCCACCTGTGGCTCAAGAGCTGCACAGTTTGACACAAACGGTAGCAAATCCTTCGTCAGAAACAGTGCTGCGCAATATCAAAAAGATCACACTGCGATTATATGGCCGACCCCGACAGGAACCGGGCGCGCTCACCTCCTTGGAGTCCTCCCTGTTCTCAAAGTAGACGAAGGCGAAGCCTCGTGAGCGGCGGGACTGCTGGTCGTAGACGATGGTCACGCTGGACAGAGGACCGTACTTGGAGAACACCTCCCTCAGGTCCCTCTCTGTGGTGTACAGGCTCAGGCCAAACACACCCAGGCAGCAGTTGGGGTCTGGGTTTGCCTAGACACGGAACATTAAAACACGAACACGGTGTCAACGACCCGAGCACATATGCTGGTGTGACCACTTTAAGGGGAAAAAAAACTTCTGCAAACTAAAGGCAGGACCCATCATTTACAGGACTCTTTAAATCATTATCCCTGATCTAGGATCAGTTTTCCTTTCCACATAATAAGGCATTTAATAACGCAAAACAAACTGCTACCCCAGATCAGCAGGGTTCAAACTCCCACCTACTGCATCGCTCCATGGCCTCCGATAGCAAAAGTACAGAACAAAGTGCAAGTGGAGGTGCGACACATCAAGAAACCTCCATGTGAGTGAGACCCATGAGCACAAAGCTTTCAAATTGCTTTTACCAGACTGTGGGATACAACAAATTAAATTTTTTATTCCTTCCAACTGAGTGCTGACATTTAGTCAAAGGAAACAATACTACATAGTATTATGAAAGCTTGCCGACGTTTACGATTGGATCCCACATAAGTCATAATTTTGACATCTGCTTTAGTCTAGAAGACGACATTTGATCACAAATGGTGGGAGCTCAAAAAGTGTCCCTGATGCTCAGAAGGCCAAATTCTCTTTTCACACCAACTTTTTCATTTGGAAGTTACTGTCCAATAAGACAGGCGCACAGAAAACAACCACCATACGCCCACACACACCACTCCACCTTAAACATTAGACCAACCCTGAACGGAAAGTTTGAGATGCGTCAGTGT
Organism: Sternarchorhynchus goeldii; assembly: GCA_028565775.1. Classification (NCBI taxonomy): domain Eukaryota; kingdom Metazoa; phylum Chordata; class Actinopteri; order Gymnotiformes; family Apteronotidae; genus Sternarchorhynchus; species Sternarchorhynchus goeldii. The sequence goes on along the minus strand of JAOXYF010000014.1, from coordinate 8,985,903 downwards.
GACGGCAGCAGCTCATAATGATGCCTCGACAAAAGCAGGCGTAACTATGTTTTGAAAGGAGAGAGAAAAAAAACCCCAAAAAACAGGGCTCGGACTCTGGGAGTTGACGGATAGCAGTGTTACGGGGTGATGGGTGGAGGAGCTGGTGTAACAGGAGTGCCTCAAGTCAAGGTGAAACATCAGTGCATGTTAAGATTGACTGGTGTCACTGTTCTTCCACTCTGTACGTGCCCTTTAACCCCTTTGCTCAAAGGCCACAATGAAGCACCTTCACGCCTCCACATCGATCTACTGAAAGGACACCGAGCAGAACCAGGTTCTGCGTGTTAAACTGCCTCTGGGGATTAGGATGGAAACCTTGGCCTTTAAACCCAGGACACACCTACAAATCAGTATTACAGTACACTTGACTGGAATGTTTGGAGTCGACATGCCCTAGTTCTGAAAAGGTTATGGGAAGACCGCCACCCACCCTTTGCATGGCCAAGAGCCTTAGATAATTTATAGGCTATTGAGATATTGATCCAGGTCATTTATCACTTGTTTTCCAGAGCAAAGTTTAAATTAAATCTCAAAACATGATTGGAAACAGCTGCATCGCTTTGAATTTTTAATTAAAAATGTCCTATTAAAAAAAAATTAGAAAAACCGATCAGTGTTTCTAAAGGGAAACGGCTTGAGAGAAAGTGTTGAAGATGTAAACCGAAAGTCAAATATATTTTCCCAACACAGCTGACTAGAACATTCCTTTTCAAAGTCAGCTTTGATCGTTACTGATATTTACATTTTTTGTTAGTTTGCTCAGTGTTAAAGGAAGTACAGTGATCCTACAGACATTGAAAGAAAGGATGTATAGGGAATGTGGGTCAGCGTGTATGTAAGTGACTGCTGACTAGATGGTAAGAGCACATTGTGCAGCTATATACTGATGAGGACAATGAATCCGATCAGATTCGTTAGCAGGAGTGTAATGTAAAAGGATACCGTGATGCAAAAAGGTGATTTAGTGGACTGTGTAAAGCAAGCAGAGAACAGGTGGATGATGTGTTGTAAGAAAGGTGTCGTCTCCAGGGTTAGAACAAGATATGCATGTCTGAGTGTTGGAGATGGCAGACGTTGTAACGGAGTGGTGAGTGTGTGATAGCGTGTAGTCCAAGTATCTGTAGTACAGATAGTGTGGCGAGCCGGTCGCGGAAAGCTCCGGAACTGCGAGCAGGGAGGGCGGGGCCACGTACCCGATTGCCCACGTGGCGCCTGCGGTTGGACATAGGCGAGTGGCTGGGGCTCCGGCGGCGGCGGTATTCGCGGCTGTACGAGCGGCTGCGCGAGTGGCGCCGGCGGGAACGTGAGCGCGAGCGGGAGTAATGTCGGCGCGAGCTGCGGTGGGAACGGGACCTGTGAGGAGAGAGCAAACGCAAAACCGGCAGCCATGACGCACAGCACAGAAAAAACTCAAATACAAACACAGGTAACACTCGAGCATTCTTACCTCTAGCTGGATTAACAGATTTTTACCAAACATGGACTTAATTGCCAACTTCAATCAGGTTTAAAAAAAAACCCAAAAAACCCGTAAGGCACTAGATTTTATTACTCTAAAGGTGTGTGTGCGCGAATGTTGTACATAAACACAGAAACATACATTTAGAGCATTAAAAGTAGATGCTGTTATCCAGAAGGACTCATACACATGCATCACCTAATCTTGGTTCTGGAAAAGATATTTACCTGGACTTGGATCTGGATTGGGATTTGGACTGGGAGCGGTGGGAGCCATCTTTGGATGCCACAAGAGACTGCTCCGGGGAATGACTGTTGGATTTCACCGAGCCCCCAGGACTAACACTCCTGGACTGTGACCCCTACATGGATCAGAAATGGGTGAGCAACCACAGAAAGATCAGGCCTCCTGATTGGCTAAGTGTTGCTGACAGACAAAACTGACTGTAAATGTATGCAAGGCTTCATGTTGACTAAGCATGTTTGACATGTACAGTGGACAGACATGTCTCCTGGACTCTAGCTGGATAAGGATGCCGTTACAACTTTGACACTGCAGTAAAAAGCAAAGTCAGTGTTGGATTATTACAACAGACCATGGAGTATGTAGGGGAAACACCTTATCAAAGTGCTGACTTCCATTAATATATTTTCTTTGCTCTGCACTGGTATTATCAGAAAATGAGTAGCATGCAGACGTTTTATATAAGAAAGATATATATATATTTATATATATATTCAGACAAAGCAGACTAATGCAAATTACTTAGCCCTGTTTCATCTTATCCACACGAACACTTCTGAGTTTAACTTCACAACTTCAACCCACACTCTTCTTTCTTCTGTTTCTCATTTCTGACTTCATCTTGCCCATTCACTGCTCCCAATGCCACAAAACTCTACATGAGGGGAACTTCTTAGAACTTCTCGCCATAGAACATTAGCATGCACTCTCAATTCAGCCTCAAAAAAAATTACAAAAAAAGGAAAGGAAAGAAAAACTTGATATTTGACTTCGTCCACATTTTCATTCTTCCAACCTTAACCTTACAAAAGGAAAAACAGAAAAGAGTAAGGACTTTGAATTCATGTTGGTAAAATAATGTCACATGAGTTACGGAAAAAAGTCCACGAGCGATTTGACTGTTAGGTCAAATAACTTTCACAGCGCTAATGCGCTACAGGAGTGTTCATTTAACGGTTCGAAAAGTAAAAGACATGGCATGATTTTCAACCATTTGGTTCATTTTACGATTTTTTTTTTTTAAATCTGTTGGTATGAGCCCGTTATCAAATTTGGGCAATATCCAGGAAAAGGGCTTTTACTTTCTGAACCTTACATATTCACCTTTGACTACATGGCGGTGCGATGTAGACCGAAACAAATCATTACGCACTGAAACATCAGGCACATCGTATTTATCTGCGCTTAAATAAATGTTAGTTAGGCAGGACACCAAACGCAGCAAATCAAAGAGCTCATAGCATGAGAGTGAAAATTTCAGGCACATAACGCGTTTGATAGATAGCTACATACAATGCGAATTAGACCAGATATTTAAAGTAACAATTTTTACGCTGCCAAGCCTTGCGATATCCTGGCAAATACTATACACGCCTTAAGCCTATTCAACGCAGCCGTTCAGGTCGAGGTAGGCAGTACTTTCGGTAACAAAAACGGCTAAGCAAGACGAGATAGGCTTAACTAGCTAGCCTGGGTAGGATTACGAAGCTAATGTAGCTACCAAACAGATTATGTTGAGTTACGTTGAGTGGGGTACAATTAACTATATGTTTTAAGGCTGTATGCACACCTGAAACAGGAAATATGCGTTAGGCTTAGAAAGTTATATAGTTATACTATGGAGATGAGACTAGCCACGAAAGAAAGGTAGTCTCATAAAATTAGCTAGATATGCTAACGCTAGCTAGGAGATTCGCATTTTAAAACTACTGCCAAATGTTAAATAACTGAAAAAATAACCAGGGATTATATGATTGTCACTAAACATAGCCGAGATTAATGAAATGCAGAGTAAACGAATGTATATTATGGACAGTGCTTTCAACATCAAGAAAGATAATGCTAGCCAGCCATGTCTACATGGACATGAATCCATTAGCTAACGCCTGCTAGCTAGCTATATAGTGCAAAAAAAAACTAATAAAAAGATTATTCTTACGTACCCGCTCCACAAATTCCTTCTCGTTATCGCTCATGACGTCCTAGTAGCTGTGAATCTGAAGCTAGACACGAGAAAATGGACTTGTTCTGTATTTCGGAAGACGACACGATACTTCGACGGTCTTTTTTTTGTCGTAGAGCAGATGGAAGAACTTCACAATGGCGCCTTAGGATAGAACAACCACGGCTTGGTCACACTGCCACCTACTGGTGTGGCGTTTTGGTCCGCCAAGGCTCACAAGCGACCACAAGGGGGCAGCATTTAATTATCTGAACAGTGTTTGTTGCTGGACAGGATAATCAAGGTTTCGAAATAAACGTCATAAAGACTCTACATGCATAACAAACGGGAGGTAGGTTTAATTATTACATATTTTAATAGCTCTTTACAGTTGCCAAACCACTCATGTGTGAAGGGGAAAAGTGTTGTGGAAGGCCATTTGTATAACCAGTCTGAATGGATCACACACAGAGATGTCTAATTTTACAACCGTCTCCAGACAATACATTCTCATTAAAAAATAAATAAATAAATGTTTAGTTTGTCTGTGTTACTGGTCCTATGTGTTTCACATGATTGGCATAAGACAGATTGACAAGACACAGAAATAGTTAATTGGCTACACAAAAGCATCCAACCATTAGACTGATCAACAGACTTTGCTTCCTGCAAAAAATACCTGTTTATTACTGTGTTATTAGGATTATTTTTGCAAATGTCCAATGGTTGAATCATCCATTTTTAAATGTCACAAAATTATTGACAGGGGCTATACAACACCGCACAGATGTAGAGGGTTTGGCCAGACACATTACTGCAAAAATTATATTCAATAACTCCTCTTTACAACCCTAAATATAACCAAACATAAACAAAAACAAACAGTAACAAATATTACCACACAACTGTCATACTCTTATTAGAATAAAATATGCAATGAATTATCAAAATAAATTAACATTTTTAATGGCAGCATTGATTGATAGTTGCAAGAGTAAAATTAATATATAGTCTAAAATAATTTTTTTGTTTTATCACGTCTTTTTCTTTATTTTACCTTTATAAGTCAAAACATTGTTAAACTCAAACACCTCCTCTTCCATACACACAGAGCATTTACACTGTACAGATACATGGCGGATGTACACACTACTCAGAAATGCACACTCCCTCCAGGTGAATGGGTCAACCTTGAATCGGAACCATTATTTTTCGCGTTAACGTTTTGAAATCACAGTACCCTCTGAACTAGAATGAAGTAAATGTCAGACAATTAGAACACAATTTGAAGTGGTACACAAAACGGTATGTTGTTAAAGAACAAGTGGTAGCTCTCAGTGGTTTCTGAGCCAGGCAGTAGACCTTCTTTTAGAACAGCTGTTGGCCACAAATTGAGGTTATTTCATGTTACAAATGCACAACTCGGAACCAAACCACAATAAGGTTACATAGTGTAACTTTAATACTTGACTGTTAATGGAAAATTCAAGGCTTCAATCTTATAGCTTGCGCCTTATGCTACGTGCGTTCTGGTAGTTTCACGGACCCAGGAGAAGTGGAACCTTCACTGAAAAGGCCCATTTACAGAGAATCATGTCTCCCTGATCCAGGACACCGGGTCCGACAAACTAGCTAAAGTTTGCATCTCTCCTTTTAAGACTCGAGTCCCGTCGCGTCCGAGCGTCCGTGAGGCGGACGAGGCCGGGTGGGACCGGGCCACCCAGAACGTGCAGCGCAGAAGCACATGGAGAGATGACAAGGCCCAAAACCACAAGCCCTGAGATAACGATGCGCAGCACGGTTCCGCTCCACCACGGCCGTGCCATCGGTCGCTCCCCGCCGTCCAATCAGAGAGCGGTTCAAGAGGAAGTGACACCATAAACTCCTGAGAGTTTGGCAGCGGGCCCCTCCTTATGCTCCTCCCTCCCTCCCCACCTGCCCCGCCCGAGAAAGGTCACGGAGCTCCGCCTTCCTCCACCCAACACAGCTTTTAGTGCTGCAGCAGGAAGTTAGTTGCTATGTTGATGTCATTGTTGGACGCCCTCAGCGCTTCCTGGGCATCCACTCTGGAGAAACCCATCTCCATCAGTCTGGCCACCTGTGTAACAAAGAAAAAAAGACAGTTTAATACAACAATAGTAAAGTAATGAATTAGTAATTATTCATTATTAGCGTGCAACTGTCTTTGATTGGATCCTCACCTGTTCCTCTGCCACCGGCGTGTCAGGTGGGTGTGGCTGAAAGGGCTGTTGTGGGTGTGGCTGCAGGTGTGGGCGGTTCTGCCCCCTGTGACGCAGACCAGGGAAGAATCTGTTCCAGCTAAGCAGTCCACCCACCTGTGCACACAACAAATAAAGGTTCAGAAAAGGGGGGGGTGGCACCGATGCACATTTTCACTAATTTAATTTGCAGCAAAACATTTTCACTCTTCACCTTTTAAAAGAAGGTGGAATATTTACAGAGGCACAGGTCGGATGATGATATGGTTTCTCATCGGATGTCTTGCAAAATATCGCAGAAATGATCTAAACCTCACAAGAAACCCTTGAAGTCAACAAAGCACATTTTTGTCACAGAATGTGAGAGAGAAAAACAAAACCACCACACCATATCAGTAGGGGAGTATTCAACTGTAATCAAAGCAGGGAAAAAACTGATCCTGTATGAGAATCTCTGACATTCGAGTGGTCCCGCAGGAGTGGTACTGCAGTACTCAGAGCAGCGCAGCAGAGACGGCACCACTACAAACATTTGTTCATAAGACACTGCAGGTTTTTTCATAAAGGCTCTTTAGAAACTTCTGGTCTTCCTGGTCATCAAGATAATTATTCAACAACAACTGAATTATCAAGTATTTACACTGCAGCCAACACTGAGTGTGGAGGGTTATGAAAAGATAACGGTTAAAAAAGGGTTAAAAGATAACGGTACTTTGGACAAGACAGAGACACGTAGGACACACTCATCTTTCTACGCACACCTCAGCACTACACAGCCTAGCAACAGTCCTGCTCTCTCTCTCTCTCTCTCACACACACACACACACACACACACACACACACACACACACACACACACACACACACAC
>JAOXYF010000014.1:8951872-8972127 GCA_028565775.1 Sternarchorhynchus goeldii | reverse complement strand
GGGGGGATGGAGGACACGCTCCTCCAAACTGTGCTTGAACTGAACAGAGAGAGGCATCGCACTGAACACCACCAGACTCTAATAAACAGGCTTCATGTGTCGAACGGCAAGTTTACTGAAGAAAAGTTCCTTATTTTTGAACTAAATACATATTTTTGAGTGCAATAGCATGCTGTCGGTTCTGCAGGACGCTCACTTTGATGAATGAGTCTGTATTTAGTCTCCGTCTAAAACAACCTCCTCTCCCAGGAGGCTCAAAAGAAGGTATATGGGCCAGTCCAATAAGCCCTACAACTTTGAAACACGTCCATTTCCAAACCGCTAAGGCATGAGAGGTTCGAGTCGGTTTAAGGGGTGTGCAGTCACGAGACCTTCTGATCTGTAGGTGGGAAGTCTGACTTGAGGACTGGCAGTTCCGAACATTTATATTTTAAAACGTTCAAGCTTAAGTCCTTCCTCGTGTACAGAACAATGTTCCACACTTCTCCATTTTAGTGTCATAGAGAAACAGTGGTTATTGCTGCATACACAACAGGATTATAGACCATTTAAGAATAGGGAAACTCTCCCTTTCAATGAAAACAGGAGTGTGTGGCCACAGCATTTTCATGCTGGCACGATAAATTATGAAATCGTACCGAGTGATACACCCTCAATACTTGATATCTCTCCAGAAACAGAAACGACAGAAGCAAAACATTTGAGTTTGCATCAGAGGTTCCAACCACAGAACTGCAATGTAGACCCAACACAACATTACAAATACTTCCTAGGATACAATGCAGACCTAACGCAACTTTACAAATACTTCCCAGGACACAAACCCAACATGTACTGCTTACGTCAGGTAAACCTAAACCTAATTCTCCAACCCAATGTACAACCTGGCACACAAACACCCACATGACGCTTAATAAAGAGATTGAGGACAATCTGATCACTAAAACCATGCTTATAATAGGTGACCACAACTTTATCAAAGGAAATGATCACCTTAAGAGGGAAGTTCCTAGTACAACCTATGTGAGAATAATGTGGGAGTTTAAAGTACACGGTGTTTACTGCACTGTACGAACTGCTCCCTCTAGTGGTGGAGAACGGAGTGGCCCTTCATACACATTTCTGTATGAGGTAGAAAGAGTGCCATCATTGCTAATAATGAACAGCAGTTCTAGAACATGCCCAGCGGTTCTAGAACATGCCCAGCGGTTCTAGAACATGCCCAGCGGTTCTAGAACATGCCCAGCGGTTCTAGAACATGCCCCTGCATTCTGAGCTACTTTTGCCAGCTGCCCAATGTACGTCTGCAGGCTACAAGCTCTGTGGCATCTCAGTGACTCACAAACGCCGGTAACCAGGTGGACCTAACAGATGCCTTCAATCAGCAGGTCACTATTGGGTAAAACCTTATAACCTAATAATACATATTACAGGTGTACCATTACAGACTGACACCGTGCTACCGGAGGGAACAGTGGGGCAATTTTTGCTGTGGCAAAAGGGGACCCCCCCCAAAAAACCAATAAAAACACAGACAGCCACACTCAGTAAAAGCGACATGCTGTTTATACACTATTTAAAGGCCATCATCTGCCCCCATAGTCAAAAACAGTTTAAAAAAAAATTACAGGTGGAAAAGTCAATGATGTAACAAACAACCCATTACGTTTAACATTTGTGCTCCAGTTTATACTGACATTTCTCCCCAGGAACTCCTGTAGCCCTGAGGCTCACCCGATAGAGGCCATAGGGCAAGTTCCTAGAAACACCAAGGTTGTGGGCTAAATTTCCAGGAAGCCTTGTGATTAAATATGTGATTCTATGTGATTCTATACTGAGAAACCTTTATACATCACCCTAAAAGAACATCTGACAAATACTGAAAATGAAGGAACGTTGTCGTGCGTGGAAAGCAAAATGCATGTTCTTTAATTCTACCTAAAGTTTATTTTATGATCATTTTCTCTCTGTGCAGCACCATGAAACGACACAGAGGACGTTGTTATTATTCAGCACAGCCATAATACTGGCATCCCAGTGGCAAAAACATTTCCTTCAACAAAAAGAGCCAAACGCCAAATTGTTGCTAAAGTCATAAACCAACCCTATACGTTTTTACGCGGATGCAAATGAAGGTTTACTGCACAGCTGTCTTCACTGTGCGATTACTGGCTTTTGACTTGAGTTATGGAAGACCGCCTGATACGATCAAACTAATGTATCTTATTAACATTTGGTTCCCTTTTTTCTCTATTGAATAAATCAAGCTAGCTAGCTGGTTGTGCTGTCCATCTCAGCTAGACAGCGAGTTGCAAGGTCAGTCTGACTGCGTGCTATCTGCAACGAGCACACCCTGTGCAAAAATTTGCAAACAAAATGTGCATTGATGTAGTGAACATCCTTAGTGCTTTCTGTCATTTATAAGTGCAAGTGCTTGGTGTTGGTCTAAAGCTCGCAGTCGTGGTGCAACCACATCAACTGCTGTTACTACAAACACAGAAAAACAAGGTTAGTGCGATCGAACTTTTACACTCTTTGTTCTCAACATCTGCGCATGAAGTGACAAAAAATAAAAAAATTTAAAAAAAAATGTGAAAAACACTTTTTTGGGGTCTTACTTGAACCAAGTTAATTATATATGCTATATTTGTTCAGTTCAACCAGTAATTTTATATAGGCTTCTGAAACATGAGCCTAGCTGACAGATGCTACTGGGCTGACAGTTATGGGTCTTTTAACACTAAAGTAGGTAGGTGCCTGGTCTCCTATGACTGGAAATAACTGCCACAGTGCAAAGAAGGCACCGAAGACTATGGTTTAACACGCATCATTGTCACCAACGGGCTGAGAGTAAACCACTACCCAAAAACATCCATTCATCTGCAGCTCCTGCTGAGGAACCAACCGCTTCTACAGTACAAGAGGATCGCTGGTGGCCTCTAACTGCACGTCTACGAAGGGCATCTGACGGGCAGGCAGCGCTGGTGAAGAGGTGACTGAAGCAGGGGATGAGAGAGAGAGAGAGAGAGAGAGAGAGAGAGAGAGAGAGGAGGGTCACTCACAGTCCAGCTGGCAGCACGTCCACCCGCAGCTCAAAGAGGAAGTGAAGCACCTCAGCCAATAGGACGTCCAGCAGTCCAGAGAGAACCCAGGACCCAAAGAGGAAGGACTACCATCAACAAAAGCAGAGATCACACAAGCACCGTCAGTCACAGGAAAAAAGCTACATAGACAGAAAAGATGGCATGGTGGTCATCAGAAGTGAAAATAAAAGCAATATTAGTAGACATTTATTTAATTTCCTTTCAGATATTGAAATACCATTCCAGACAATGACACAAGGAAGACTAAGCAATGAACAACCATTTCTATTACATAATTAAAGTTACATGATTAGTTTCATAAACTTAAGAACTTTAACACTGAAGTAGGAAAACAGTTGCAAATTTTTATGAATCACACCAAGTAGTACAGGATTCCTAGACCAGCATGGGAAAAAAATCCTGTGCGGGACACGGATCCAGCGGGACACGGATCCAGCGGGACACGGATCCAGCGGGACAGGCCTGTTCAGGGCACGTGCAGTGACGATGGTTCTGCCTCCAATGCCCGCTTCCTGCCGCCAACGTACATTTGACCCCAGCGTGAAACACAGCTCTGAACCACCAAGCAGACCAAACTGAGTCATTCCTGGGTCAGAACCACGTACACAGAGGCAAGGCTCAGTCACCGCGTCACACTTTAACTGATCGCTCGTCCTCCAAGTCGCTAACAGATGACGTGGAGGTTGCTGGACATTTTGCGAGCCAACAACGAAGCTCTCTTTGTACGTCACTCTGGGTAAGAGCATCTGCTAAATGCCATGTGTGCAACATGGGGGCAATGGTCGACTCTGCTGAATTAGCTTCAGTTACACAACCTGTAGCCTATGGTGGTCGTTAGCAAGAAAACATCAACCATGTCTTACCTGTTTAACAGCTTGAAAGGTATTATTTCCAACACATTGCATTCATATGAGCCCAGGGCTGGTACAACAACAGCACCACACAACCCAGAGATCCACTGGCTGGACTCTCAGGTCCTGCAAGCCAGTTCCCACACAACAGTGCCCACAGTCCCCTGTCATGTGACGGCAGGACAAAAAGAGCAGCAGTAAGGAGAGACTTACGGCAAACTTGCGGCTGCCGAATCTCCTCTCAAAGACGCGGAAGTTGTAGATGAGCAGGGTGCTGCAAAACGCGTCCTTCACGTCGAGACAAATCAACCTGCCACAAACGAGCCTCCAGACCTGCAACAGAGGCAGGAAGACACACACAGACAAAGTGACAACGAAGAAGTGTGGACTACGGTATGAACAGTGTGTTCCTGACTGAGTGTTCTTGATTATAGTCACCTGATTGAGCACACTGACCTGGACTGTGGAGATCTAACATGCAATATTTATTTGGCATCTAAAAGTCAAAACAGATGACTTAAGGAGGCGCGTATAAATCTGTCATCCATATCTCCTGAAAGAGGCTAAAGAGGAGCTAAGAGAATTCACTTTACTATGAGAGAAATAGCAGTGGTATCCAACACACACACACACACACACACACACACACAAACAGGCCTACAAATATTACAGCACATGCTGTAAAATCAAATCCCTCACCTGCTTGTGCTGTCTCACAGCCTGAAGACTGTAGACAAACAGCTTCTGGTACTGAGGCAGACCCAGGACGAGTAGTATGGTGAGGGCACTGGTAACCAGCAGCAAGAATTTCGACAGGGGAGCTTTATCTGTGTGACACAAGTGAGGACGACGAGTATAGAAGGATAATTTTGGGGACTGGACACCTGAGTAACGCCTCTCTGCTAAGGTGGAAGCCTTTACAAGTGGTACAATTAAATTTATAAGGTGCTACAGAAAAACGTAAACACGACGATCTTGGTAGATAACAATGACTAATCACCAGGCCAACAACGACCGCTTTGTCAAGTAAACTTGATTGTGTACAGTTAGAGTTCCCAAGGATACAGAAAGGATTACATATGATCTAAAGAACTGCGTGTAAGCACACAGAAAAACATAGTAATGTCAATGTAATAATGTCTACTTAAAGGCAACTATGTGACATGAAGTAGTCTTCTATTGCGTTTACGAGCCTCAGGCAACAATGTGGACATTTTTAAACGACCGCAACACCTCTAACCTCGTAAATGGTACTAAGATTTGATTCACCGACCGCTCTGGACATAGGGGTTAGCCAGCTCGCTAACTCAGCTAAATAACGGTCTATACAACGCCTTGGCACCCCACTGTCGGAAACGGCAGTAACAGGCCCGGTTATGTTAGCTGGCTAAGCTACGCTCCGACTGAGGTACGGAATGAATGACGGTGCAAAGCCGAACACGAGCGCGGTCTCGCGCCTGCCTCCTTTACGCTAAAATGGTCCACGGGCGTGAAGAATGTTTAGCTTACGTACACAGTCCTCTCGAACCAGTAGTCGTGAACATTGTGCTAGCTACAAACGAAATATACACCAGAGGAACAAAAACGGCAGAGACTACGCAAAGGCACTGTATATTACAGGTACAAACTTAAATAAAAGTTAAAGGGAAAAAACTCGGTGTGGGAGGGAGAGGGGGAAATGCAATCGAGGACGGAACCTGGAAAGGGACAAACTTCGTGGCGACGAGATTCGGTTTTGCGTCGGATTGTCAAAGTAGAGGAATAGGAAGAATGGATTATTTAAAAACAAATTTTATTTTTTAAATATATGTAAAAAGTGTTGAACTAGTTGTTCACATTTGTTTAGGGATAAAGTGAACCACTTCATACTAATATTATTATTAAAAATGAACGCCAGCCTTTAAGTTTAAAATCTGTCAACTACATTCATAATTTCGATCTATAATTTTTGTCCATTATAGCCTACTATTTTGAACGTCGATGTTCGGAAAACACACGGTTACTCTTTTTGATTACATAAAGTTCTAAACGGGAGTCAATAATTATTTGTACGTTTGGCAGATGGGTATTTCAAGCAGTGTTGCAAGAATCAAAAGTGGCCTACATACAATGTGGAGCACAGCGAGTGGATATTCAGCCTGCGTAACAGACCGAAGGTTGCAGTCTTTTTCTTCAGCCACACGGTGGCAGCATATTCAAACATCAACCTGAGCTGGGCACACCATGCAGTGCGTTCGTTTGTTAATTGTCCGTTCTAGCAATATCCAAGTGTGTATGAAGTTTGAAATGTTTAAGTTGCTAAATTGTTGGTACTATATGGTATTATATTTTGAAACGTCATTACATATCAAATCCTACAACCTTCAATTAGCGACTGCTTAATACCTTAATAACTAAACCATTAAATTGTTATATAGGCCTATGATAAGCCGTTATGTTGATTGATTATTAAATACCATCATTTTGCATATATACAGGACTCCTTATAAATCGCCTAAATTCATAACTTGGGTTTAAAAGATTAAACACACAAACACATGCACACACTGCGCCTTTGAGGTTTCATTTAAAAAAAACGATCAGTGCTGTCGTCTAATTTTAATCTTCAAAACAAGAGCTTTCGCTGCTGGAGAATTAATGAAAACAAGATGTCTTTCATTCGAGTTGATTTGAAAGCTCCGGCGACCAGCTGCCTCTCCACGGGAATTGTAGAAAAGCTAGAGTCAACATCAAGCCGCTACAGTGAGTAAAAAATACCTTTGTTTGTTCCCCACCACTGGCTTTGAGATAAATTAGCCTGTTTGTGTAATGGCCATCTGTTGGGTATTTGATACGTGTTGCGCGGGCTGGCGGCGATGCAGCGAGTGCTTTCAGGGAGCCGCGGGTTTTCATAAGCTAATCATGTAATTGGACACAATAGTCAATGACTAATGGAGACGGGTGAAAGCAGCCTGCTGTAACTATGGCGAACACGTTCTGGCCATTGCCAAGGCTTTATTATTGCCGCTGTTAAGTTGTGGTTAAGTCACTGAATACCGGGTTAGTGGTGTGTGTGCGTGTGTGTGTGTGTGTGTGTGTGTGTGTGTGTGGAAGATGGAAAGGGAAATGTGAGAGTGTGGCATGTGTCCGAATGTGAGGAAGATACCTAGTGTGTGTTTTTGTGTACGTGTTGGGAAGAGAAAATTAAAGACCTCTGCACATGTATGAGAAAAATGTTTTCACGTGTGCGTGCGAGCGCGGGATTCCACATACTTTCTTTCATACATCTCCAGCGATGGTCTTCATCTACATTTCTTACAAGAACCCAATAGATCGCCCCGTCTAACCCTTCCTGTACCGCGTGCGGCCACTGCATAGTAATACTCACAATCACATCATGAAGCCCAGTGAAATCGGGGCCAACGGGATGACTGGACGTGACTCATGACCACGTAAATTAATGAGATGATCGGAAACCGAATACAGATGCTTCCATGAAAATCACAGCGGCGTCTTGATGGTGGGGGATTTATTTGTTTATGTATTTAATAACCCAGGTTTTAGGTCGTTTTCTTTGGGGGGGTTGTCGTCGTGGGAAAGGTTGGGATTGTGATGGGAGAATACAGATCCTAGATCAGTTTAAAGAGGTTTGCTTTCCACATGTCGCTTCAGAGGCCTCTTTCATTTCCACTCATACTGTTTCTATTAAACACAATCCAAACATCCTCCCTGCAACACAGTAACGCGCAGCTGTACCACAGAGGCTGGACTACCTTTCTCGTGCTTGATTGTTCTTCGTCTTTTCCTTCTAGACGAAAATATTAACGGGTATTCATGTAACACCTACTGCATACAACATCCGCACTTAGACATCTGTGCGGCTTCTTCTAAGCGGGCTACTGAAATAAACGGTTATGTATTAGGAACGGAGATCTTTTTTTATTCTCCAGAACATTTGTTCAAAACGTATTGCTGCAGGGTAAACTTTTGAATAGCGCAGTTTTGAAATAAGGGTTTGAAAAGGTAGGGAGCGCGTAACCGAAACATCTAAAAAGCCCACGGACGTTCTGAGAAGAAGTGTTTGCTTCATCTGTGTCAAACAAAAAGTGCAAAGTTTAGCTTGCAGCCAGCAGGTCAGCTCCTCGCCGACTGAACACGTCGTTACGTGTCTAGCACTACTTAATGATGCAAACACCATAATGGCATTTTATTTCATAGTGAAATAACCTTCACTATGAAGCTCAGTCGCAACAGATTACATTTTTAAAAGATGCTTTGCTTTTTGTTTTGTAGACTCCAACACATTCTACAATTTCTATGAATGTTTTAGGCGAATTCTTTGATGGCCTGGCCACTGGGAGACTAACAGATGCTGGCTAAACCAAGCCTAACATAAAAATCGGTCTTAACACCCAAGCCAGTGCTTCGTTTTCTCCATAGAAGCCCCTCTGAGGAAGAGCGGCAGATTATCTCTGAAACAGATTGTTGCCATGATTAATGAAAAAAAGAATAAAGGTAAAAAAAATATCTGCAGTTGGGGAGGGGAGAGGGAAAAGAATAGGCATGTCAGGATGGGAGTTAAACTCGGGGACAAATTACTGTGTGCTTTCAGTAATGAAGGAAACCCAGATTTGTAGTCAGCAGTGTCTCCTGCTGTTTGCTTTGTCCATTAGAAGGAAATGAGCAGATGGCTGTTGGCTTACTCTTGTGCTCTCTCTCTCTCTTTGTTTTTCTGTTTTTCTTCCTCTCCCGTCTTCTCTCTGTCCATGTCTGTTTCTCTGCCCGTCCGTCTTGCTTTCTCCTCCTGTCGTTTTCTCTCTATTTCTTCGTCTCCTTCCTTCTCTGTCGCACGGTTTCCCTTTTCCCCCCTTTCTGTTCCCTCTCTCTCGCCCTCCCCCTCCCTCTGTTGTGTCTTTATTGTCCATTAATCTCTCTCCTCGCAGTCAAGCTGAGCAGTGAGCTGACAGCCAGTGCCCAGGGGACGACAGCGAAAACAAGCCAGTCCAGCTGTCAGGAGCCGGTCATGACGAGACATCGGCCCTCCCGCGCCACCCATCGCCTCCGTCAGCCTCAGAAAACGCACTCTTTCACGCGCGCGCGCACACGCACGTTCCAATAAAAACGCAGCGGCAGGAGCGCTGGGAAACCATAAATACTCATTAGGGAGCCGTCGAAGAGGGAAACAGTGCTGCGAGAGCCGGAATGTGACAGAGCTGTCTGTGCGGCCTGGCGCTGGTGTCCACCAGCATCTGTTACATGTTCCGCTGACTAGTGGCAAAATGGATTAAAATGGCTTTGCCCATGCGGAGGGTGTGTAGGCTATCACTCAGAAGACGAGGTATCAGTGATCTTGAGATTTTTTTTTCTCGCTTGTTGGTCTCCTTTTGATCCCTCAGGACTTGTTGCAACTGGAGTGGCAGTTTTGGACACCACAGCAACACTGGTATTTCTGACATAAATCAGAATTACAACTTGCCATTAAAGAGGTTCCAAACATTAAAATGTGGCAAAGCTGAAAGAAAGCGCGCAGGGGACGTCTGTTCTTTGTCAGGTTCGTCGCCAATAGGACCAATAAACTCAATAAATCCAGTCACGGGACAGTCACGTGGGACCTTAAACCCGCAAGTCATAAAAAAGTCATTATCGATTTGAAACATATAGTACATACCTCTAAAATTCTATCCATTAGAAGTTCGCTTTTGAAATGTACACTTTAGGCCTGCAGGTGGCAGTAAGGCATATCTCCTTTCCTTCCGCCTTTTCAGATGGGAAACGGGGAGGTGCGGCAAAGGTTGATCAAAGTAAACAATACAGTCTTGGGTCAAGAGCACTCAATTTACCAGCATTTCCTGTGAGGAGCGTATAGAGTGAAAAAGCACCCGCCACCCCACCCTTTCGCCAGCGAGACTCAATTTCACGGCACATTATCCGTGCGCCATTCTCTCTTTCTCTAAACTTTTTCTCTCTCTCTCTCTCTCTCTCTCTCAATCTCTCATTAGGAGCAGGAAAGAGCGACATGAATTAGTAATGGCAGAGAAAGGTTTGAAAAGCCGTCCGCTCTTCTTCTGCCCTTTCAATATCTGTTCACGGCCCTTCGTTTTCATCCCTCCGGCGCGCTCGTTTAGATAACACGTCCGCGCCCTTACCTCGCGCTCAGCCCGCTCCGAATGCCGCCACTAACACACCCGCTAATGCACAATATCCCCTTTATGATTAGATTACATTGGCCTTATCGTCCTGTTTCATCCTGCACTGGCGCTACACAGAAGTGCGTGTTCTGTCACGAGGATTCCAGATTCAGGCTCTTAATGGCGTTATTAGGAATATGTGTTGATTCCTAATGATGCCTTTGTGGGAAGTTTGATGTAGTTAGTGTACAGTGGGTCGGTAATAAAGTGTGTCTGTTGCCCCTAGTGTTATAATTTTTCAACTGCAGTTGAAAATGGCTGTTTTCGTGGACAGTCCGATTAAATAACAATGTAGATTTGCGACTGAAAACCTTTGTTTCCCGAGAACAGAGTGTGTCCCATGACAGGAATCGACCTAGACTTCCATTCCCGGAAAATGTAATAACATTTCCTCTTTTTCCCCAAGCACTTATACGGGGAAAGTCCACGTTTGCCAGACTAATGACATGGCACTATTTTTCGCCTTAAGAAACTGCAGTTTGTTTTGCTGCATATCTGGGATAGGCTGAGTGGGATGGAGTAGGGTGAATCAGTAGGAGTCTGTTTTTCTTTACACTGGAACTTTGCCAAGGTTGTCTCAAACGCAGCCATGATTCACAGTCCATTCATGTCATACAATAGACATGTTTTTGCATGGTTATTCTTTTAAGACTTCCCTCCCAACACACTTATGCACACACAAACACAGAAAAAAAATCATCCCATCCATCTCTCTTTTTTTTAACAAAAGTTAACCAATTGAATACAGCCTCCAGGATATTATAGATCTCAAAACTTGAAATCCAACCCAGAAACCAAAATCCGATCCAACAGCTTTTAAAGAATAGCCTTCAGAGTTTTAACAATGGTTCAACAGGCAGAGTGAAGTAAGAAAGGGTTGCATAAAACAAGGGCTCTGACTTGAAAGGTTTCAGTTTACTGCACTTTGTAAAAACATACAAAAACGTCTTTCTTACTCAGCGTTTATTGTCTTTTGAACCTCACAACTAAGCTTCACTTCCTTTGGCTTAAAAAGGGAGATACATGGGAAAACATTATTTACATTAAAATAGAATGCACTCAAAGTCAAACGTGATATCTTTATTATTATTGTTATTATTATTATTATCTACTGATGTATTTAGCTCTTGGTATTAGTATTCAAACTTTGACAACATGATTGTGTGAATGAATCCTACAGGCTTAACTGTAAAATTTCAGAATATGTACATCCAGAGGGATCACTGAATAAAAAGACCTTAAACAGTAAAGTATGTTCAATCTATTTTTAAATGTAGTTTGGACTGATATTGTATCTGTCTGTATCTGTGTCTTTCTATATAAGGGTATGTTTATCGTACTGAAACAGGTTTTCCCGAGACCTTATTTCAACAGTTTCTATTATGGCAATATTGAAATTTACATGTCCAAAATGTTGATAAAACCTTTCACAGAATATCTTTGGCATGATGTTTATACCATGCAGATCACATGCAGCTGAAGGGCAGCCCAAGGGTGAGAGCAGAGGTACTTCTGAAAACTGAAATACTGCACATGACCTGGTTGTTGGTCTGATTTTCAGGAACTCACCTCTGACCCACTAATAAACTGTCATGAGTGAGACAAGAGACGCGTGTGAACTAAAACTTATTTGAAAGCTCTTTTTTCTCTTTTGAACCAGGTGAAAAAATACTTTATTATATATCAGATGGACACGGCAAAAGCGAGGACATGCCAGCATGCTTCTCCTAGTGAGCAGTGGTGAGGGATTATGGACTGGACCAAAACAACAACAATAATAACAATAATAACAATAATAATAAATTAGATACCAGGTATTGTCATTAAAGAGGTTTGTATTGATATCCTAAGAGATCTACAACATACAATGCACAGTATTATCTCTACATGTTTATGTACATTTTCAATGTCTGTCATTGTTTAAAGACATATCTACTAATCCTACGTATAACAAAGACAAGACAAAAAATATATGGACAATGTTCTTTTGAAGACAATTACAGGAATACATTTTTAAATGCCATGTTGATAACCGATGAACAAGTTAACAAGTGAGCTCAAATCATCAGACTCTTTCCCCCTTTCCTGAATGGAATAACGTGCCATACTCGAACTTAAAACATCAGGAGAACTGGAAAAAGTTGAGCTCTGTGATTTACATATCTTCATCCTCAGTGTAGGGTGGCTGGTTTAACTGTCCTAGAAAATGTGGTCACCCAGTTCAAGCGCTGGGACAGGTCTGTGGGAAAGACCACCCTGCCGTCGTGTTTTCAGCCATGCTGGCTGTTTCCAGCGTTGCATGATGGAGTATAGGGTGTGGGTGTGGCACGGAGACTGCAGGACGTGTGGAGGCACACTGAACACATTGATTTCCAATGCCTGTGGGCGTCTCCTTGAGTCCTTGCAGTAATGTACAGACATTATCCCTGCGGGGCCCTTGAAACGCCTCCAGCCCACTGATAGAATCGATCGTTGTGATTATTCAGGCGCTCGACTCCCGTTCCCCCCAACCCCTCCCTCCCTTGCTCTCCGGCCTGATTGGCATGTTTTAGCCCCGCCTCTATTTCCTCAGTACATCACTGCAGACTTTAGGAAAAGGCATCCATCTGTGAACAAAAAAACAAGGAGCTCCAATGAATGGGGGGAAAGGGTTTTTTGAACATTTGCCAAACTTGACAGATGTACCCTACAGTGTTTAATAAATAGTTCAGTCCATAAGGTTGTGTTCTAACAAGAGCAGATTTCAAAATGAGATGAAAGGTTCGTTAAGAGAGAAGATACTGCATTAGAATAAATGTCAACCGAAACAAAGGGTGCCCACACGCTCTGAAAGAAAATGCTTTGAAAGATTAATTACTACATGTAAATTATGTAAATTATGCCCATGCAAATATTTCATGAGGACAATTAAGAGAGCCATTAATTACTGCCCCTGTTCTTTTTTCTCTTTTTTTTTTTTTGATTCACTGACATTCAATTTAATTTCCCTTTCAATGCGTTAGATGTTTAATCTTCCAACAAAGGCTCCCTGACACACTTTCTGATCACATGTCTCACCTCCTAGACTTACGAGTAGGGATACTGAGCCGACTGACATAGCACGAGCTTTGGGCGCTATTGAACCCTTATGAACTCATACAAAGAGAAACACTAGCAGCCACTGTTGAGGTCTACGTCTAATAGAAAAGACTACAGTTCCCAGCTCCCAAACCACAGGCTTAAGTGGATATCCGGGGGTGTTACCTGGTATCGTCCTGTCTGTGTCTGTTCTGTCATCGTTTAGCTCAGTGTCCATGTCCTGGGGAGGAGGCTCTGGGATACATTGGGTTTATGTCATTCGTTTTGTTGATCGCAAAGAGAATAAGAACTTTTATTACTCCATAAGAGGAGTGTAACTCCAGTCCTGCAGGCCCAGCACAGTTGGGTAGTTTTTCCCTGCTCTACCACATCGAGTAAACCTGATGTTGATAAGTTGGATCGGCTGTGTTTAAGCAGGGAAAGGCTGCCGCTGTCAAAGCTTGCAAAGCACCTGCAGTCCACTGACATACATCTTTAAGTGCACATATTAGCATTTCCGTGTGTTAGCGTATTAGCATGTTAGCATTTCTACATGTTAGCATTTCAGCGTGTTAGCATTTCAGCGTGTTAGCATCGCCGCCCCACCATTCGGGCTGCGGCCGTGCTCGCTGACGGCCGTCTGCTGCAGCGTCTTCTCGGCCTGGTCCCGCCGCTTGGACTCGTACTCCAGGGCCTCCTGCAGCTTCCGCTTCGTCTTCTTCTCTTTCTTCAACCGCTTCTGGATCAGAGCTAGAGGAAAACAGACATACCAAACGAACAAAAACATCAGGGAGATGTAGGAGACGCCAAGTACCCAACAGGAGTGGACTGAGCGCCCAGAAACACTGGCGTTGTTCTGTCTGGATCATGGTAGGGTACCCTATCTGATATTTTCCATTTACTTTCCATTTATTTTCCATCTCAAAACTACAAGAGCTTTAAGTAATCCTATATTTAAACTGTATAAATATGCATACTAAAATGGCACTTTATACTCAATTTTTTCCGAATATACACAGATTAATCTGAGTCGATGAACTTGAAATCTGAACTCCACATCTCTGATTTCTTGTGTTTGTAATGGTGGGTTTGAGATTAGGATGTTTAAATCTGCCAAAACAATGCTATTTTTGGCATTAGCTCTCATGCTCCCACACGCTTTTTGATCTCATTTCCCTTTATAGACTGATCTGGAATCAGCTGTCACATTCCCTGTCCATTCACTACTGGAGGCAAAGCAGCAAATCATCCAGCTATACTGGTGAAAAGAGCCTCCATTATACATCAAGGCTGATCTGACCTGTAATGTGCAAGATTTATTAAATTTATCATGTGTGGTGAAGATTAACATTTCTGTTTACAGAAATAATTATTTATATGTACATCACTGCATGTACTCGTAATCATGTCTAAATGTGTTTGCATGTGTGTCTGCTCATTTACTTGGCTGTGCATCTTTCTATGTGTGCACATGCATGTGTGTGTATGTGTGTGTGTGTGTGTGTGTGTGTGTATGTGTGTGTGTCCGCTGCTAAAGCAAAATGCTGAACTTGCAGTCGTATTTGCCAGCTGAAACACAGTGTGGGCGATATTAGACTGAGGCAGTGAAGAGCTTTGTAATTAAACAACATTAATTAAAGCTGCGTGTATCCTGCCACTGTGACGTTACCACATTATGGCGGTCGGTGTCCATGTGTTGCTGACTTACTCAGAACTATGCTGGTGTAATCTAGTGAATATCAGAAGGGGGAATGGGGAGGGGGGTGTGGTGTCACATCCGAGCCATTCCTGGTGGTCGGTTTATCTGATCACTGACTCGCGTGTGCATGTGTCATTCTAGTGCTGGGATGTGTCCCGTTTTCTTCCTGTTGGTCTGATATGGCTCTGGTATACGCCCTCTGGTATACGCCCTCTGGTATACGCCCTCCCCGAAGTACGCCCTCCCCGAAGTACGCCCTCCCCGAAGTACGCCCTCCATGAAGTACACCCTCCCTGAAGTACGTCCTCCCCGAGGTACACCCTCCCTGAAATACGCCCTCTCCACTGCTGTGCTAACCTCACGCTCTAATAGGGAGCTGGGGCATCACCACACAAACCTGGATCTGCTCGCTGAGAGCACACACACTTCTTGCATCAAGATAAGACGCTTGATGAGGCAAATGTGTAACCTGAATCTCGAAATCACTGTATCACCTGTGGTTTGTTGTATTCTTAATAAAATCTTCTGCAATTATACTTGTCAGTGTTGATTATACAATGAAAACTGTTGATAGATGAAACCTATTAGGTCAAAGTCCATACATCCCGGAGGGTGCATCTTGCATTGGTCTAAAAGTGTCTGTCTGTTTGGATCCACCACTGTTTTCCATCAACATCACAGCAGAGCACTGCCATCATTCTGGGGCGATAGTGGCATACTGTTTTAGTTCAGGGCAAAAACTGGTTTGTTTCAGATCATTTGTTATCATTGTTCTTTAATATATATGGACAAAAGTAGATGGGTGGGTCTGGTATTAAAACAGGAGCTAGTTATCAACACAAGCATTTTCAGGTTGGTTACCTGGTGAGCTGACTGGTATCAGTACTGCTGCCGGATTAGCTTTCACCTTCTGGCTTTAGTAAAGTAGCTTTAGTAAACTGATCCTAGATTAATATCCTGATGGTGTGATACGTGTAGCATCACCACCTAGATAATTCTAGGAACTTGTATTAGCACAGATTTAACTTGTACTAGCACCGACTTGAACTGACCCTAATCCTAACCATATCATATTCATAGCTACAGTGGACAGAACATTTAACTGATTTAACAGGCTTTTTTGGGGGAGGAGATTCAGACCTCGGTTCTTCTGCTCGACGCAGAGCTGTCTCTCCAAGGTCTCACGGAGCTCACGTTCACGGCACAGCTCCATCTTTAACTCCGTCTTCTCCAGCTGAACCTGCTTCTCCTGCGCCCGTGCGTTGTCCACGGCAACCTTCAGCAGACCCTGCAGACACAAGCTTTGTTACGGTTGAGGTTGTAATTCAGGTACTAAAATGTTTATTTGGTTTTTTTTAAAGAAATCCTTAGTGTTTATTGTGTTGTTAATTCCATTTTGTAGACCATAGGGTTAGGGTTTTTTGATTAACATGATTGAAACTGAATGATTATAGGTTATAAACATGTTCTAGAGATCAGTAATTCACTTATTACCCACTGTTGTTCAGGTACTATAATAACGTGTTTTTTGGACAGTTTATTTATTCCAAAAACTGAAAACAAAAACAGAACTTCAGACACTTTGAAGATTTGAGATGATTAGACCAAAAAACAAATCTCATTTCCACTGGATATGGTCATGGAGATGCATCACAGGTTCTTCCCGTGATAGCATTGTAGATTCGTTCTGATAATGGCTCTTGCCTGGATATTGGTGAGGAGGGTTTCTATGGAAGAGAGGCCTTCTGGATAGAGAAGCGAGGCGGGGAAGCCTGGGGGGAGCGTGGGGCCGGTGTGAGAAACCCTCTCGTAGCCCTCTCGCGACGTGGGCGTGCACAGCATGCTCTCGTCTGTAATCACAAACACAAAACACGTTTCTGCATTTTTTATGACAAGCACATGGGAATGTGGAAACCTGACAATATTTGTTCATTTGGTACAACAAATAAATTTAATCCAGTGTGTTAAAAAAAAAAACTGTAGAGAAGCATCTCCATTTTGTTTCAGATGTTCTAAGAAACAATAGTGTGGTGAGACAAAAAATCACAACAGTATGGAATTCTGCAGTCTCCTCACAGTATCAATTCACAACAGTATGGAATTCTGCACAGTCTCCTCACAGTATCAATTCCCAACAGTATGGAATTCTGCACAGTCTCCTCACAGTATCAATTCCCAACAGTATGGAATTCTGCACAGTCTCCACACAGTATCAATTCCAGTTCTTAGGAGGCATGAACAAAAACCACTTGGAGTGGGAGTCCGTGTCACTTTGCTACAGGAGGCATATCGCCATCCTCACTGAAACAGCACATCTTTATATGCAGAGCTGGGCGTTTTAGCAGTGCTTCTTCAGGGCAGCATGCCAGGCCACTCTAATAACAGTCCAAGGTCGTTACGGCACATCAAAGCTACTTTGTGTTTCTAATGCGCCCCGTGTCACCCAGCCTGAGTAAATGTCAGCCTGATCATTTGCTGAGAGTCAGCAGGTTCTCTCCCCTCTGGCCTCAGGACTGTAAATCTGCTATTTCTATGCGGCACGACCTCCACACACTGATCCTAGATCAGCAAATCCGGTTTTATTAGGACTTCATCTCTTTGTGTTCATGAATGCACTTTTTAACAAAGCTCCACACACAGACACCTGCTCTTTGAAACTTTGGGAAAGGCATCAGGCTTAAGGTTTCAATTATAATTACAGCAACAACAGGGCACACTGATCTGAGATCTGTACTTAAAGAATTAGATAAAGCAGACATGCGCTTCCATGTGACTATGAAACACTGATCTGAGACCTGCACTTAAAGAGCTGGACAAGGCAAACATGCGCTTCCACGTGACTATGAAACACTGATCTGAGATCTGCACTTAAAGAACTAGACAAGTTAGCCATGTGCTACCGTGTGACTACAAAACACTGATCTGAGATCTGTACTTAAAAAGCTAGAAAAGGCAGACATGCAGACTGTGAAACAGAGTTGTTTTTGATCAGGCCAAAGCCTTGATCTTGTCTCCAGTCACTTCAAAGGGTTGGCTAATGTATGGGGCCTTATGGTATGGACTACAACAATGAGGGTCAACAGGCGTATTACACATCTCTACTGAGACTCTCTCATGTTTTACAATTGTAACTTTAGTACTATGGATTACACACTAACTTCATAGCAACTCAATATGGAACAGTCTCCAACAGTCCTGCATTTTTAATCAGACCGTCTTCAAACAGTCTTACATTTTTAATCATTGTTTTTTAGAGGAGGCTTCCTCTCCTCAACGACACACTTAAACGTCTACTACAAATACACCATGAAGCTGGTCTTCGCCATCACTGTACAGTAATATCGTCATCAAGACCACAACACTACACGTTCATCCATCGCAGGCTTCGAAGCTGAGAAGGCAACACATCACACTAGCGCAGTCCTAGCAACGTGTGTGCTGTTTCATCCTGGTGCGTCTGTGAGCTGCTGAGAGCTATTTTTTTTATGGCCTGGAAGGCTGTATGAGAACAAGCATCAACAGGGCTGTAAAAGCATCCACCGTGGTACCTTTCAAAGAACTGAACAGCATACTGGCACAGTAAGACCAGATGGGCTTCTTCATTGTGTACGGCTGTGTTAGAGGCTCCTGGAGTGTGTGTGTGTGTGTGACGGAGAGAGAGAGAGAGAGAGAGAGAGAGAGAGAGAGAGTGCATGTATGCATGAGTGTGTGAGCGTGTGTGTTTGTGTGTGAAAATCTGTAGCAGTAATAACTGGCTCTGTGCACTCTAATAAAGAATGCTGTAGGGGGAAGGTGACTTTCTCTTCAAAACACATCTGCCTTGTTACCATTGAGCCCCATGTTCACCCATATGTGCCGGCCTTTCCTGCCGTCCACGGGTGGAATTAATACTCTTTTACCGTATGTTCAGGACAAGGGAGCCCTACTGACAAGGTGTGGTTTACCTGTTATGCTAATCGTAAAAATGGGAGGTGGCCGACATCTCTGGATTAAAGCAATGCTACTGTACAAAATAACAACAGAGAGAGGTCTGACAGAACCAGAGCAGCGTTAATACTGGCTTGGCAAAGGGAGGTTGCCTTTATTGTTCGAATCGCTGGACCATCTTCAGGAATCATACAGCTGCCTGCCTACAAAGTGAAATGATTATTGAGAGGAACTGGCATTAGCTGTAAACATCTGGCCACTGGTACTGTACTATAAGATGTATAACACTATAATATTAGTGCTACCTGCTAATGTGCAAATTTATGTTAATATTAAATTTTATAAAGTGTGAAGAAATTGGAGTACATTCGTGTAATTATTTTAATACTGTACCTTTTGTCTGTTATGTCTATGTATATATACATATATATAAATGTTCCCTGGTTTTACCTCAAGGAATTTCACAATCACTTTTCCTGCACAGCTGATAAAGGACATCTGTCTTGTATGTGTGTGTGCGTGTGTGTGTGTGTAGAGACGGATGTCTTCTCGGCTACATGGGATCATGTCATATTCAAGGTTTTGTTGAAGCAGCAGTTTGGACTTTTATGAGACGTTAGTCTTGCACTTTAATTGCTTTAAGAACAATCTGTAGTTAAAAATATTCCACTTATCTCTGTTCCATAGCTGCTTTGAGAGGGTGATTATTTGAAAGGACAGGCTATTTTTACAGGGAAGGGCTGCGGGGAGACACAGTGGAAGTCATAATGAAGCTCCGGACTCTTCCGTTTCTCATTTTCCTCTGTCTTTTTCTTTGTGTCTTTTCTTTAAATCGCAGTTTCATTTCTTCCATGTCTTTATTTTGCTTTCGTTCTTTCTGTGGTTCACTCAGGTCTCTCTGGTGGACATGAACTGCCTCGTTTTCTCTCTCTCTCTCTCTCTGTGTCTCTTCATGTCTCAGTCTCTCCAGTCCTTTATGTCTCTCACATCTGTCCCACACTTATCAGTCCCTCCACCCCCAACCCTGCTATGTTACCATCTTTCCATTCTTGGATGTCCTTCACTTTTAAAAAGCACATTAAAAGTCTCTGTGTAGCTCTTTTAAAAAGCACATTAAAAGTCTCGGTGTATCTCTTTGGCCGGAGTGTGCTTTAAGTACATATAGCAGCACACAGAATCCATTTAAACGAGCAGGTGCTCAAAGTCTCACCTTCTGCCTGCTCTCTGATAAAGTCATGATTAGATTGAACTGCCTGCCCCTCCACTCCCACCCCCCTCCATCTCTGGATTCACTTAGCTGACCAAAGCATCTTTATCTGATCTCTCCGTCTTGGCAGGAGGAGAGAGGCGTGCTGTCACATCCAAGGTGTTTCAAAGATGAAAAACAATCCATCCCTCGATTTCCCCCCCACCCCCCTCCCCACCCCCCAGCTGAAAAAGCTGTGCGGCC